>OVBE01002097.1:0-32381 GCA_900406425.1 Iberis pinnata | reverse complement strand
ATCATCATCTTCATGAAGAATGTCTTTTCCCTTGTGAGAACGCATTCTTGTTAATACTGTTAAACAATATTAACTGTCTTGTTCTAAAAATAGCTCGGACTTGTTTGGATCAATGAGCACAACAATGATTGGCGTATATATGATCTTTATTTCCCAAGCGAAGTTAAAGCGATGTTAAAGCGATCACAAAGATGATCAACGCCGTAAGATTGATGAACGGAACTTGTCGTGGGAAATTAACGCGCCGGAGTGACCGTCGTGATAATTAATACGCCGGTGAGATCACAAAGATGATCCATTTTATGGTTGATCAGAAGTATGAATCAACACCAAAATCTCAGAAGTATGATCTGTTTTATAGTTGTTAGCACCACGGTCGTTGAGATCGTCGCGCCGGTGAGATCTTAGTCAATCGGAGTGAAAGCGGTGAAACTTCTTTGGTTAGAAGCGCGCCGGAAGAGGATGATGCCTAGAATCACCGCCGTCGTCGTCAAATCGGAGGGGATCGCTTGATCTTGATCAAATCAGAGGGAATCTTCTACGCCGTCGTCGTCAATCATCAATCGGAGGGGAAAGTCTTCAAACGCCGGAGAGAATCTTCAAACGCCGGAGAGAGTCTTCAAACGCCGCTGCCTAGGTCAAGAAGAGTCGCCTCCTTTAATAACAGCAAATTACAACTTTAAGCATTTTCATGCGCATGAACACTGATGTTTAGTGAAACAGAATGACGTACACCAAAATAACCATTGCCACATATTTTAATAAGTCATCTTTTCCTATGATAAGCGAGCAACTCTCACTTATCTTCTGACTAATCGTCATAATTACAATAGGGAGGGTAAGAATTGCCACCAAAACATTTAGTTCATGTGGGGTGGGGTGTGTTGTGCAATTTAGTTAAGTTTAAGGCGAATTTGTAAATGAGAGAAAGTAGAGGGTTCCAGTGAAAGGACCCTAAAGAAAATCGAAAAAAGAAGGTCAAGTTTTTGTGTGTACCCTTTGATGTTTGGCCATGTCTATGGATATTCTTCCTTTTACTTTACCATCCTCGTCTTCTTCCTTGTAGATTCCATAAACATTGATTCATGTCGTTCTTAAGAGCTTCCTCTCTATTTTGCATCTGCTCCAACAGGCATGCTTCTTCTCCTTGTTAATTCCATATTTATCCTCATTCATGGGGTTTCGATTTTCTCTGTCAATTTCACGATTCCGAAGTATTTTTGTTGTGATGTTTTCATCTTTGAACAGAGCAAATAATTCGACACAATAGAAATTGTCTTGTTTTGAAAATTTGAAATTGAGAATGGGGGCACCAAAGCAGAAGTGGACACCTGAAGAAGAAGCAGCTCTTAAATCTGGAGTACTTAAACATGGAACTGGCAAATGGCGTACAATTCTCTCAGATCCTGAGTATAGCTCAATTCTGAAGTCTCGCTCAAATGTAGATCTCAAGGACAAATGGAGAAATATAAGTGTAACAGCTTTATGGGGATCAAGGAAGAAAGCTAAGCTTGCTCTTAAAAAGACTCCTTCTTCAGGTCCTAAAGATGACATTGCTACAGCTCTTGCAATTGTCTCTCTCACTAATAATGGTGATGATGCTGGGCAACTAATTGGTTCAACATCTCCTCCTTGTGAACCACCAAGACCTTTTAAAGGACCCTTTACAAGGTTTGACCTTTTACTTCTTGTTATATTGTGCCAATATTAGATGACTTTAGTCTAAGCTTTGATAGGTATTTGTAGTGTTGATAAGATTATATTGGAGGCTATTACTAACTTGAAGAGACCATTTGGTCCTGATGGAAAGTCGATCTTGCTGTATATAGAGGTACTCTTTAAGTTTATTATGTAAGCTGCGTTTATAGAATCATCAAGGACTCTGAAGCTGTAAAGTATTGCAGGAGAATTTCAAGATGCAACCTGATATGAAACGTCTTGTGACTTCAAGACTTAAGTATTTGACAAATGTTGGAACATTAATTAAGGTATATACATTTGATTGCAATGTCTGCTCTGCTTGCAAAAAATCACATAATCATTGGTTTTCTTGCTCTTTGTTTTTGCTTTCAGATAAAACACAAATACAAAATTTCTCCTCATTATTTAGCTGAAGCAGCAAATCAAAGGTCTCCACAACTCTTTCTGGAAGGAAACAAAGAGAATTCTCCAAGACCAGAGGAGAATGGCTTCAGAATTCATAGTAAATCTCAAGTAGATGGAGAGTTATTTATGATAAAAGGCATGACATCACAAGAAGCTGCTGCATCGGCTGCAAGAGCAGTGGCAGAAGCAGAATTTGCAATTGCAGAAGCTGAAGAGGCAGCAAGAGAGGCAGAGGAAGCAGAAGCCGAAGCTGAAGCTCGTCAGATCTTTGCAAAAGCGGCAATGAAAGCTTTGAAGTACAGGATGCATAACCAAACTCGGTAAGATTTAAGAGATAGTTCGAAGTAAATTCTTCTTAAACAGAACAAAAGCTATCATATGTATCTTGGTGTTTTGGCATAGTTAGAGTGAAGCCATAGAATGTTCAAGTATCAAAAAAGCGATATATAATCACTGCAGTTTTTTTAGTGACTGTAAATTCTGGAGCTTATAATGTCTTCTAACTCAGATGATTATGTAAAACTTGTTCATCTGTTGATCTGCTTTTTATAGTAACTTCACAGGTTTGATAAGAAATAAAGAGGACTTTGATCCTACTCAGAGCTTATCTCTTTCCTTCGATTGAGAATGCTGGTAACCATCATCATCGTCAACAACTAGACAACACAAGATGATTAATAAGAGCAGTGCCGGCTCAATTATAAATTATTTGGGTCTGGGGTTAAAATAAAATTTAGGCCCTTTAAATTTAATTTATTTTTAAAATTAACAAGTGTTTGATTTTTTGTATTTTTTTTATAAATCTAAATAACTATTTTATGATCACTTATTAATCATTATTTAAAACTTTTATTTTATTTAATTTCAAAAACAAAATTAAATTGAACCATAAATTATCAGTTCAATGGATGGACTTGGGACTGTCGCATCTCGTGTATCTCCCTTTGAACTGGCACTGAATAGGTGAGGATATATTAGTACACAATAGTAGAGACAAAGTGGAAGATATGAAAATGTAATGCATCTACAAATCTTCACCCAACTTTTTTAAACGATAATACTTCAACTACAATGCATAAGACTAATATAAAGTAATAGGCTTTACTAGGTTTATAAACTACAAGAAATATTAATGTAGAGTAACTTTTAAACTTGCATGCATGTGAGTAGGAGGCAACGAAGAAGGTATGAGACATATTTTGGTGTTAATGTAGAGTAACTTTTATCTGGAAACCTTCGATCACTGTCATTCTCTTCTAATGCTCTCGACAATTGTTAACCTAGCATATCTCAATCCCAGGTTGTGCTCTGTTTCACTTCTTTGCTATGAACAGTGGCGAATCTAGACTAAGTTTATAATGGGTGCACAAAATTTTCATTGTAGAATTTATATGGATAGTTATTGTTAATTAAACTAATATATAACATATAATATGCACTATAAAATTTATATGCATATAATATATAACATATAATATATAAAAATGCAAATTATCAAAAATCAATGAGTGCAAGTCGTTAATTCAGCCACTATATAGGTAAAATATTAAAAAGTTAATGGTTGCAAGTGCAAAGTAGATTCACCCACGCTGCTATCTACACTGCTAATACATCTATTGAAAGGTCTGGAGTTTACGCTAATAAATATGCTTAGAAGACTAGCCATGGGTTGTAGGGGGCGATCTAAATCAAATCCTCCACCCCGCTAAGCACTCATCTCCGCTTATAAATCACCTCACTTCCAATATGTTTGATCTACAGACTATTTTGTCTCAAACAGATCTTATGGATTTACGTTTTCAGGGTTCATTGTATACATGGACTAATAGGCACCAATCTGCTCATATATCAGAAAAATTGACAGGCTCTTGGTCAATATCCCCAGGCTAATTCTTATCCTTCAATCTCAGCAACATTGTTGGATCCAAAATTTTCTGATCATAGCCCTTGTCTACTCGACATCTGCAAATCGGCTCTTTAAGTTCTTCAATTTTTTAAGTTCGCACCCAAATTTTCTTCAGGTAGTTCACAATTCATTGTCTTCATCAGGCTCTCCTGCTTTTTCTCTTTCAGCCTTGTGCCGGTAACAAAATAACCTTGAACGAGCCCTGAAGTCTCTAAGTAAAGATAATTTCTCTCAAATTCAGGACATGGTGCTCTAAGCCCTTGATCTCCTTAGCGGCTCCAATAAGAGCTGTTGACTCCCCTTCCCAAGTCTCTTTTCAACCGGAGCGTGACTTGAAAGTTATTTTAAGCAGAATTTCAGAATAAACTGGCTTAAAGAGGGAGTTTTCATCGGTTTGTAAAAATCGGGACAAGTTTCAATGTAATCAGGAGATTTTCTTCCGAAAGTGGTTTGATTATCTCTAATCCTAAAGACATGAGTGCTCTGGAAATCAACCATTTTTCCAGGCTGCTATCCCTTCCTCCATGTGTAGTCAATCAAGGTAGACTTCTTGCTCTTATTCCCTTCACTTGCTCGTCGCTTCAGTATCGTGCGCTTCAGTTAAAACATGATGTAAATGAGATTACCAGACAGCTTTTCAAGCTAAACTCTTCAAATTCGCAGATGGTATATCTCATGGTTTCTACAAATTGGCATGGTCTATAGTGGGTTTTTATGTAGTCAAATCTGTTCAACATTTCTTCGACTTTGACTTCATGCCAGATTTTACTAACTCCACTATTTTGGCATTAGTGCCCAAATTCTCTGGAGCTTCTTCGATTACAGACTTCCGTCCTATTTCTTGCTTGAATACAATCTACAAATTAGTTACTAAGCTCTTAGTTAAAAGGCTTAAACCAATTCTCCCTCGTTTGATCCTACTTAACATGACTACTTTCATAAAGAAAAGACTTATTGTTGAAAACACTTTGTTAGCGGATGTTAGAATCCACACAGTAAATTTGTAAGATATTTTATAAAGGATTCATCGATTTTCGTCTTTATAAGGAATAAACACAACTCAAACTAATGTGGAATAGATATTTGTATTAATGATTGAAAATTCTCTAAAACCTAAGCTCACATACAAGTGATGAGTCAAAAAATGAAAAAGACCTCTCTCTTTCTCTCTCCATTTTTCTATTTATAATACTTAGGTTCTGTTTCAATTCTTGCAAGGGCTTTAAGATACTTTGGGCTTTTGTTATGATATTCTCGCTCAGTTTAACTTCTCATGGTCCCACGATCTCAGCGTATCCCGAAAAACTCGGAGCGGTTAAGTCTTGGTCTTTCCCTGCTTGGGTTGTCTTTCGGTCACCATGAGTCATATCGCATATTGACTGCTCAGTCATTCTTTAAAAGTACCCAGGTAGAATATCTTCTTAGCAAATCCCATTGAGGTCATTTCATACTTAACACTATGAGTAATTTCTTTACGGATAAGATGAAATCTTGATGAGGGGATTTTGACACCAACGGGTATGGTGCGGTAATCGATTGCATCTCTTCAGTTGGTCGGTAGATCAGTGGCGCATGTTTTTGGCATTTTCTCGCACTTTAGAGCATGATTCTCGCAGTTGGTGATCATCGTTGGCCAATAGTAAACATACCATTTTATTTTAAATGCTTAGGCTCTGCCGACTGAGTGGTCGCCGCATGCTCTGTCATGGAGTCTCTTCTTATTTTCCTGGTTTCGTGACCGAATATGCAATTTAGGAGTGTTCCTCGGACTCTCCACTTGTGGAGGTTTCCGTCTAGCTGGGTGTATCTCGAACTTTTGGCCTTCGATTTTCTTGGGTTCTATTTATTCAGAGGCAGGATCCTGTCCTTGATGTATGCAAGTATCTTGATTCGCCAATCTATCTTTGTTTCGACCTCGTCTACTTCCACAGGAACCTCATTCTCTTCCATATCTTCTGGGTCTGGGTTCGCATTGTATTCTTCTATTGATTCTTGTATCACGTAAGTATTCTTGGTTACCGAGATGCTAGGTTCGTCGATGGTCTCGACTGGGATGATTCTTGTCGTCTAAGGACATGTGGTTGAAGCTAGGGCTGGTAGGGCATTAGCATGCGTGTTTCTCCTCTAGGAATTAATCAGTTTGAATTTGAGGAAATCTTTAGAAAGATTTTTCACCACTTCTAGGTATGCTTCCACTCAATCATCTTTGGCTTCATATTCTCCGCTGAACTGGTTTGCTACTAGTTGGGAGTCGTGATGTCTATGTATGTTCATGGTTTTTAGAAGTCATTTAGCATCAATTTTTAGGTCTTTAGGTGTTCATATATCGCATTTATAGATGTTATTAGCAAGTTTCTGGTTTTTAGGGATTTTGAATTTGCATTTGCATATACATGCATTTTGGAGATTTTTCATGACTTTCAGGAGTTTTGAGGACGATTTGTGAGAATTCAGAAGAGGAACGGAAAATGCGTGGAACGGAACCAGCTCAAGCGCAGTTCAAGCCATCACCATCGAGCCACTTTTCCACCTCAGCCCTTTGGCTCGATCCAGCACAAGGCCCGGCTCGATCTCTGCAATTCTTTTGGCTTGATCCCGTGATCGAGCCACATCTACTCTGGCTTGACCTTTTTCTCTGGGCCACCTTGATCTCCCCTAACCACGACTCGTTCGCTCACGAAGCTCCCTCGGCCCAACTCTCCCTCCCTCAGCCTAACTCTTCCTCTCTCGACCTCGATCCCGCCATCAAGCTGAGCATGCTCCTTAGCTAGATCTTTGGCTCGATCTGACGATCGAGCCACCTCTACTTCGCCTCGATCCAACACGTCTAGCTCGACCACATATCTTCTCGGCTCGATCCCGCGATTGAGCCGGGCCAACTCCGGCTCGATCCCGCGATCGAGCCGGGCCAACTCCGGCTCGATCCGGCGATCGAGCCAAACTTTGTCTCGTCTCAGCCTAAGCTCCTCAATTCGATCACTCTTCACACCATTTTTACATGGCTCGATAACAAGCACTTCTCAGCTTGAGCCTAGGCATGCTCCGACCCGACCAAGTCAAATCATGATGGACTTGACCCAAGACCCAGTTTAATGATTATATTTTGTCTTTTATGCGTTTTAGGGCTTTTCCTAAACATTATATAAAGCCCTAAAATGTCTTCATTTGGGGGCAGTCTTTCTTTTTGCCATTTTTAGGTTTTATCTTAGGTTTAATGTTTTCTTTCTTTTGTTTGTAGTGTTCTTCATGTCAAACCCAAATTTCTTTTAAGTTTTATGTTAATCTTCTGTTTTCCTTTACTTTCCTGCATAGATTAGGGCTGTGTTCTATCTGGTGCATATTGATTTAAGTTTAAAGCTTTTAATCTTTTGTTTAGGTTTTGATCATTTTCCTCTGTTTTGTTACTGTTCCATTGATGTTCTTATTTTCTGGATTGATGTTCTTGATGTTTTAGATCTTCATCTTCTGCACCTTATTCGTTTTTCCGTTTTAGGATTTTATAAAGTCTGTTCTTAGTTGTTGACCTTTGATCCAAAATGTTTTCTTTAGAAGCTATGCTTTCATGTTCTTCTGATTTTGCATCTCATATGCTATGTGAGTAGTGACCTAGGTTCCTTGAGGATGAGATAGGGTGGTGTTGTTTCCTTGTTCCTCCTAGGTGTCTAAGCTTTATATTTTAATAGATCCCTTCTGTTTCATTGCACTTAATGCCGAAATTTTGACCTAATACGTTGAGATCTGATCTTAGGCACTTCAACACCCGAAAAGTGATTCAATTGGAGTGACCCGATCTAGTTGATTTCAAAGATTTTTATCCCCTCCTAAGGAATTAGATGCTTAGGATATGCATCTCATCCTAAGGATTCAGTGTTTGGGAGGCTTATTGGCTTAGGTAGATGGTTCATAATGCTTGTTAGGTATACTTCCGCTAACGGGAGTTAGGTCTGGTTGTCATCTAATTTGATTTCATTTTCCAAGGGATTGGATTGTTTGCTTATGATTCTATGTTAGACATTTAGGGAGTCTGAGGAGGAACGCTACCCAATTACTCTATCCTTAGGACCCTTTCTTTGATTGCATTATTTTCGCTCTCTTACATTTCCTATGTTTTTACTTATCTTTCCTTTTACCTTTTTACTTACTTATGCATGTTTGCTTTTGTTTCTGTTTTTAGTTTTATGTATCTTCTATTCACTTAGGACTTGTTAGCAAAACCCCCTTTTTATTGTTAGCTTGACTTAAAAGAATCATTGAAATCTTGATTGTTAGCATCACACTCATTTGGATTGACACCCATCTATACTACAACGCATGTGTAGATAAGGGATTTGATCACAAAAAAATCTTGTTATCAAGTCGTAGTATATGTTGATCTGTTTTTCTCTGATTGTTGCTGCCAAGCGCAGGCCGGCTAGCATTGCTTCGTACTCAGTTTCATTATTTGAAGCTGGGAAGTTTAATCTAAATGATTTCTCGATCATTGCTCATGTCGGGGCAATGAGTCATACACCCACTCCTAAGCCATGCTTGGAGCTTGCGTCGTTGACTTACAAGTACCATCGTGCTTCAGGGTATTTGGATTTGTTTTCCATTTCTAGTGGCAGTTCGATGAGGAAGTCTGCAAGCACCTGAGGTTTTGTGCATGTTCTGCTCTTGAACTCTATATCATGTTTGCTCATCTAGATTGCCCATTTTGACAGTCTTCTTGACTGGTTTGGGTTGTGTAAGATCATGCGCAACGACTTGTTTGAGAAAACGACGATTGAGTGCGATTGAAAAGAGGATCTTAGCTTCCTTGCCGAGTGGACCACTACTAAGGCTAATTTTTCTATTATTGGGTACCTTGTTTTGTCATCGTCCAGGATCTTGCTTAGGTAGAATATTGGTTTTTGGTTACCAAGATCCTCGCGTACGAGGACTAAGCTGATCGCGTGTATCGAGATTGCTATGTATAGGAACAAGGTTTCCCCTTTCTGCGGCTTGGATAGTATCGGGAGTGTCATCAAGTAATTTTTCAGTACCTTGAATGTTTGTTCGCATTCTTCGTTCCAAACGAACTTCTTATTTCCTTTGAGAAGATTATAAAATGGTAGGCATTTTCTGTTGATTTTGATGTGAAGCGGGTTAGGGCTGCTATGCGACCTGTTAGCGTCTGCACTTCCCTCGTGTTTTTGGGTGATGATATCCTCAGCAATGCATTGATCTTATTGGGCTTGGCTTTGATGCCTCTTTTGGTTACTAAATAGCCGAGAAATTCTCCTAAGGTAACCGCCGCAAAAGTGCACTTATCCGGGTTTAGCTTTATCCCATAAATGTTTATGATTTGGAAAGCTGACGCGGAGGTCACCTACATGGTCATCCTCGTCAGAACATTTGATGAGCATGTCGTCGATATACACTTCCATTTTTTTCCGAGCTATTCTAAGAACATCTTGTTTACCAAATGCTTATAGGTTTTCCGATCGTTCTTCGAGCCGAAATACATCACCTTATAGTAGTATATGCCCCTAGTGGTAAGCAATGTCATTTTCTCTATCTTCGGGATGCATTAGTATTTAGTTATAGCCGAAGAAGGCGTCCATGAACGAGGGAAGTTTATATCTTGTTGTGGCTTCTACCACCTGATCTATGTTTGGTAGTGTGAAACTGTCAATGAGACATGCCTTGTTTAGGTCAGTAAAGTCGATACACACTCTCCAATTTCCATTCTTTTTCTTGACCACCATGGGGTTCGCCACCCAATCAGGGTATTTGACTTTGGGAATGGACCCCGCGCCCAATAGTTTTTCCACTTCGTCTTGGACCGCCTGGGCTCGCTCTACGCCCAACTTCCATTTTTTCTGCTTTACTGGTTTTTAGATTGAGTATGTGTTTAGCCCGTGAAACATTATATCCAAACTTATGTTGGGCATATCTGCGGAACTCCATGCGAAAGTGTGTTTGTTCTCCCTGAGGAAGGTGATCATGTCTTCTTTTATATATTTTCGTATTTTGGAGGCTATCCCAATGCATGCGGCACGTCGAGGCCTATTATATATAGTTCATCGAATAGGATAGGTTCTCCGACCTCCTGAGGTTTGGTTTACCACATTTCGCACGCTGCAACCTTTTGTTCGTACGACTTGATTGACGTGATTGAATTCAAGAAAAATTGATGGTTCCCAATTATCATGATGATTCTTTTATTGAATGGTGGAGTTGAGGCGACCTGCGATAATTCTTCCCTAGGTCTTTTTAGAGGGTTGACTTCCTCATTTTTTCTCTTTTGCATCGGTTTAGGTGTTTGTTGCATTGGTATGGTTGGGTTCAATCAATTCGCCTGATTGATACTTTGCGAACAAAAAAGGACTTGAATCTCCTACAGTCCTCAGTTGAATGATCGTCTTGGTTATGATAATCACAATGTTTCTTTGCGCTTCCTTGCTCCTCACGTCATTTCCACTGGTTCTATGGACCCCTCTTGGGCCTACTGGCGTAGAAAGCCTAATTTCCTACTGAGGAAGGACGCCTTGGGAAGTTAGCTGGGTTGTTGGATTTTTCTCTCTGTCTGCACTTTCGCATTTTGACTAGATCTTCTTATATTCGTGAAAAAACCTTTCCTCGGTGTAGGGTGTCGTTAATGGCCGCAGAGGGATTCAAGATCAATTCTGTTCGGAATTCTGACTCGCCCCAAACTACATTTTTAAGCGCATCAATGGCAATGTTGTTAGTCACCACCGCTCGAGATTTTATCTCCTTGAAGCGATCAATGAATTATCGGAGGGGTTCATTAGGCCCCTGGGTCATGCTCCACATGTCGGCATCGGAGATATTTCTTTCAATGTTCACCGAATAATGTTTCAAGAACATTAGACTCATCTGCTTAAAGCTATAGAACGAGCCCTCGGGCAGTCGGGAGAAGCATGTTAGTGCTGGTCCTTGGAGGTGTTCGTCAAAAAGTTAGCAATAAAATGCGTCTCTCTATTTATCGAATTGTGTAAAACTAACTGCATTGCTGAAAGTTGTCATATAAGCGATGAGATACATTTTTCCTTCGTAAAAAGGGATCTTGATTTTTCCAGGGTTCCGTATTTTGGTGTTTTTTATGTGCGAGGCATACGTTCTCTGGAGCGTATCCTCCATCAGTCGTTCTACCTCGAGAGCTGAACTAATCACCTGGTGAAGCTTAGAGTTCATCTTTCGGATAACCTCCTGGAGAGTAATTTTCATCTCTTGCATCTCCTGAATCGAGGGCTGAAATCACCTGTCTGGCTGAGAGGAAGGGTGGCGATAGTCTTTGTACTCCTCAGATTCTTCTTTTGAGTCTCTGGATATGTGAACGTGGTCTTGATTATCATCAGGGTCCTCAGCATGCTCAGTGTGGTTCGATTTCTCATGATCTTCCCAAGACTGGTTAGCTTTCAGAGTGAATTGTTCGTCTAGGGAGTTGGCATTTGGTGGGGCGTCCGTGGTGCCGGAGCGGTCTGCATGTGTCTTGATTAAATTTGGCGTCATGGTCAATGATAACTTCCTAGAATGCTCTCCGGTGACGGGGTATCGTCGGGCTGTAGTCTAGAGTGATCGTCAGCGTACCGTTGTTTTTTGGTCGAGGCATTGATTACCTTGCTTTGATTTGAGAGAGCCTTTGCTTGTTCTGCGGATTCTTTTGCCATTTTTTGAGTCGATCTAGGAGGGATTGTTTTAAAACATCCTGTATCTCTAGCTTTTTGACATGGATTTCATGGTGTGGCGGATCGCCTGGATCATGTTGGTGTATCCTTCTGGTTGTGGCGGTAGTTCTTCGGCCTTTATGGTGGATCTGGTTGCGAAGTTCCTTTTGCGTAAGAAGATCTATAAAGCCCCCACAAACAGTGTCAATTTTTGGATGTTAGAATCCGCAAAGTAAATTTATAAGATATTTTATGAGGATTTTGTCGATTTACAAGTGATGAGTCAAAAAGATCATTTATCTCTCTCTCTCTNTCTCTCTCTCTCTCTCTCTCTCTCTCTCTCTCTCTCTCTCTCTCTCTCTTTTCTTCTATTTATACATTTCAGATTTTGTTCTGATTCTTGCTGGGGCTTCCAGATACTTCGGACTTCTGTTCTGATATTCTCGCTCAGTATAACTTCTCATGGCCCCACGATCTCGACGTATCTAGGGAAACTTGGAGCGATTGAGACTTGGTCTTTTCCTGCTTGGGTTGTCTTTCAGTCGCCTTGAGTCATATCGCGTATTAACTTCTCGATCATTCCTTAAATGTATCCAGGTAGAATATCTTCTTAGCAAATCCCCCTGAGGTCATTTCATACTTAACACTCTGAGTCATTTCTTTACGAATAAGATGAAATCTTGCTAAGGGGATTTCAACACCCGCAACTAGATATAAAAAAAGCTTTTGACACGGTCAAAGGAGAATTTATCTTGGGTTATCTACACTCCTTAAACCTCCATGTTAAATTTATATCCTTGACTGAAGCATGCATTTGTAATCCTTCCTT
Organism: Iberis pinnata; assembly: GCA_900406425.1. Classification (NCBI taxonomy): domain Eukaryota; kingdom Viridiplantae; phylum Streptophyta; class Magnoliopsida; order Brassicales; family Brassicaceae; genus Iberis; species Iberis pinnata. Next base: position 19,891 of record OVBE01002097.1, on the reverse strand, counting down.
TACAACTGGATATAATGGACTAGTGCACAATTATTTTAAAGGAACTAGAGGTTTGAGGCAAAGAGACCTTATGTCTCTTTATCTCTTTGTCATGTCCATGAATTACCTTTCAGCTATGTTTAATGATGCAGCAAATTCATGAAGGTTAACAATCACCCAAAGTGCAAAAAACTAAAGCTTACTCACCTTTTTTTTTTGCTGATGACATACTCATCTTCTTGGATGGTCTTTATCTTTTGTTCAGGAGATACTTCAAGTCCTGAATGATTTTAAACATCTCTTGGGATTATCAATTAGCGAAGCAAAATCCACCTTCTTCTCTTCTGGTCTTTCATCTGCAGATATTCAAGCGATTTGTTTTAGTACTGGTATCCCTCATGGTACACTCCCCATTTGTTATCTAGGAGTTCCATTGTGCTCCAAAAAACTCACAATGAATGACTGATTGTTAACAATTTCTCTCTAGAATCAAGGCTAAATTTTCCACTTGGACAACCAAATCTCTTTCACTTGCCGGTCGGTTATTGCTTTTGAACACGGTTATTGCGGGTATCTTGAACTTCTGGTGTACTACTTTTATACTGCCAAAAAGTGTAACAAATCAATTAATTTTCTTTGCGGTTGTTTCTTATGGAAAGGTTCATAGACACTCAGCTAGAGTTTTATGGAATGACATTTGTATAACCAAATCAGAGGGAGGACTAGGTTTGTGTAACTTGGAAATTCGGAATAAGGCTTGTCTATTGAAGTTGATTTGGCTTTTTTTCATTTGGGTTGCATGGTTCATAGCTGAGGTACTCAAGGTGTTACATCCCAACCCGGATATCCGACCCATTTTTTGGAGTGCAAAAGTCCAACGTCTCCAATGAAAAACCAATCCGAGCCCATTTCAGATTAATAAACCCTAAGCTCGCCTTTTTAATAAGTATAAAAAGAGACATAAAGAAGGGATTGAGAACCCTAGCCACCTTTTCTCCCATCTCTTCCTCTTCTCCTGCACCGAAACAAGCTTCTCAGCGAAGCCCTAGCTGTGCAATAGTCTTCTGGAGTCGCCAACACTCACCGAAGAAAGAAGCATCTATCGCTATGCAGAGACAGAATCGTTTAGTGTCAGGAGAAGTCAAAATAGGATGGGTAAACGACCTCTGATTGTCACGACTCTTTTCTGGGTAAGTGCATCTTCTTCTTATATATCTACCAGAAAAAGCGGTTCATCATTTAGAGTTGTATTTTAAAAGTTATGCATGTTTTACCGAGAGGTATCTGGACATAATGGATCTGCAACCAGTCAGAGGAGAACGCACGTTTGGAAGAGTAAAAATTATCTGGTCGGGATTATATTTGGATGGAAGCTAGAGGAAATCCATATCCTGAATCTTAACGGTGGGATTTTAAAACCAACGATTAGTTAGCAAGTTATTCATCGGGTTTTAAGTGTCATCGGTTCTGTCCAATTTCCAGATCTGTGAGTTTGGAGTTTATGAGTTGTTTGGATCACCAAAAGGACTTGGATCGGTTTAATACTTCACCGGATCATACTAGACTCGTGTATCTAGATTTCTATAGAAGGAAATGTCAATTGGAGGTCAATAGCTTGGGCAGATTCGTAGGTCAAGCTTTTGTAGTGTTGCTGTCCAAAGAAGAATGCATCTAGCATTCTTTCTTAAGTGGCTAAGGTTAAGTGGCTAAGGTGAGGACATATTCTTGTCTTTGTTGCTGTTGTGATTTCTTCTTTTTTCGTAGGTTTCTTAGGACTTTATGAGTACGGTAGCTAGGAATAAAAATTATATTTTCATATTATCAATATACCCCTAAGAGGGAAATCATTATGTGATTTGCATGATTGTTAGCTAGTCTAAGATTATGTGAAGTCCTGGTCGTGATGGTCTAACATAGAGAGTCGATATTATTTACATTAGGTTAATATGGCATTGATTGAGAAATACTCTAAGAATAATGAATGCATGAAACCGATGAGTTGAGTATGTGTGAGAGTCTAGTTATATATGCCAAGCTAGAGGGTTGGCCATCAGTAACAGTTTGTTAAACCGTGGCACCATTGATGTAAAGAGATCCAGAGGTATCAGTGTGGTACAAACGTATATGAGGCGGAGTGGAACCGCAATAGTGGTGTTGTTCTAAGGTGGTACGACGAGTTTGTGCTTCTAGAGCATCGTGTGAAATCCGGGCCATGTGATAAGTCAGACGCCTTAGTGTGATGCTTGTGGGACAACGGCCACGGTGTGTATATGTGCCGGTGGGTTGGCTGGCGACTAGTACCTGTTTAGCCAACTCAGATCGATGGGTCGTGCATCTGGAAGGGACGATAAAGCCTTCTGAGGCCGGAATCGCTAACAATCATTAAACTGTAAAAGCATCACAATCTCTAAGTGAGTTATCAGCTGTGGCGGTGGGACCTGGCACTTATGTTGTAACTACAAAAGCGTCAAAGCCTATGAGTGAGTTGTTGCTGTGGCGGTGTGGACGGGCACTCATGCCGGAACTACCGAAAGCATCTGGGAAGTACTCCAGGCGGTGTTGCGAGCACTCATGTCGCTTGTTTGTCGATTACAGTATGTGCTCATTTGTTTGTGTGCTTGTTTAGAACTAAGTAATGTACGTCTGGGGTTAGTGTCATAATGTGTAGTATTTTCAAGAGTGTCTCCTCTTGGGTAATCAAAATTACTCGTTCCCCACCCCTTCGTTTCTCTTTCTCTCTCATCATTACAGGTTGGCCAGACAGAGTGACGGTTATGTTAGTTATTAGCGAGAATTTCAAGGTACTTGTTTTGTCTGTACTGCGGCTAGGATCTCTGACCTTGCTTCCGAAATTTGAAAGGTCAGATGATTTGCTTACTCATGTTCCCAAAGGGTCTGTTACACGTGGCAATAGGTCTGAGATCACGTTTTTCCAAGAAACAGTTGTGCGTTGTTAATAGCCCGGGACGGGGTGTAACACAAGGGATGGCTAATAAAATTTTGAAGTCTAAAGAAACATTTTTCCCTTGGTTAAGAGCAAGAGTAAGCAATGGTGCTGCATGTTCAATCTAGAACGAAAATTGGAGTCCTTTTGGTAATATAAGCAACTTCCTTGCATATGGCCTTCTTACTCGATTGGGCATACCCGCAAACTATGTTCTTAAGGATTTGTGGCGTTCTAGACATTGCTTTTGCCACCTGCGAGATTGGGAAACATGGCCAGTCTCTTCTCTTTCATGTAAACTATTATTTTATCTGGAAATGAAGAAGATAGTTTTGAATGGAAAATTGGCGAAAAATCATTCGGTAAGATAACCACTCGCCAACTCTATGAGTGCCTTAGAGACCCGAATGCTAGACCTCAACCTTATTGGGTAAATCTACTATGGGCTAAGAGATGTATACATAGACATAACTACTTATGTTGGTTGTTTGTACTTGACCGCTATCTTACCCGTGATTGTCTCCTACAATGGGGCTTGCAAACTCCGACATCTTGTTTACTATGCAACTCGGCTTCGGAATCTAGAAACCACCTATTGTTCCTCTGTCACTACTCACTTCAAGATGAATAATTAGCCCAACCAGGTCCTGGGGAGCATCGCTAGACCTTCTACTTTCGTTGTCCAGGAATCTCTGCTTGTTATATCCTGGCAATATGCGATTTACTTGCTTTGGTAAGAACGTAACAACCCCTTCCATAGACAATCATTTAGATTGTCAGAAGCACTTTTTACCTTACTTGATTCAATAGTTAGAAATCGCATATCAAGCCTAAGATCTTCTTCACCGGCAAAATCTCTACTTTCTTGTATCTATGGTTCTCCGAACCTTGGCCTTCTCTTACTACTCTTGCTCCATAGCTCATCTTCCCGTCTCTCCTCACCTTCCCTCCACTATGTATGACGTTTAGACTTCATTTAATTCTCTCACCTTCCAAGACTTTACTCCTACTTCGTCATCATCAGCTTCTCGGATCCGGCCATTATTGATCCTTGCAATTTTCCTTTTAGGATTTATTTCGGTTAAGGGGTTACTTAGACGCTCAACTGTATTGTTTCCCCCTTTTTAAATATAATATTAAAATATTTAACAAAAAACGAGGTCACAAATACCTTTAAGAGAAATCGACTAACCTTTCCAAGTATCATAATATAACTTTGACAGAGCCATGCGATATTCTCCAAGTATAGACCTAAATAGAACTCACACCAGAGTCACCCGCCTACAAAAAATGGAACTTTCTTCGACTCATGTTTTTACCAAAGTCATCTTCATTTGTGCTTTCACACTTGGCAATGCTGAGTTCCACCTACGTAAAGTTTGCGGGGAAGTATTAATGTAACCTTCCAAACCCAAGATTATGAATTAAAAAGCTTTTACTTATATCCATGTAATTATGTTTTCTAGGAAAGTAAATTCACACATATATATATATATATATATATATATAATGCAAATTTATGGAGTTAACCTACAGAGTTACCTCTTTGAGCAATTTTCCTCTCTTATCTTTTACCTTTTATGAGATGTCAATCTAAAATATTTATAGCCTTGGTGTTCTTTGTCTAGTTAATTCCCTCTTTTATTTTTTTGCACTTTAATAAAGCTCATTGAGTTATTTCATTTTCATATTTATTTCTCTTTTAAAATCTCTTTTATGAGCACATATCTACTAGTTTTGAATCTACTTACGTTCTTACATGTCAAACATAATAGACAGTTTCTTGAAAAGCAAAACGAACTAGTATATGCAATAGATTGGTGAATTGAAGAGTAGATAAATAAGATATTGTAGCTACCTCGTCTAAAATCGTATAAGTTCCATGAAACCAATGACTTACACCCAACCATATTGAAAGTATATGGACAACAATAAAAAGAGATAATCTCTTTTGTTGTCTAACTCTTTGCATAAAACCTGAAGATGACCTCGATTTCTCATTTGAACACTAGTTAGCAATTAATCCTTAATTACTAACAAAACAATAAAAGCAAATTATGGGACTACTCGGGAGAACCAAACTATAAAACTCCACTTACACTTTAGCCGTTGACATGAATATGCTCTCGTGTTATTGTTTCAGAGAACTAATCTTAGTGCACATTGTCCTTATGCTTCCAAAACACAAGATCATTACATTTGGACATGTTTTTCGGATTGTGCGCGCATGTATCAGATGGATCAAAGCCTGTAGGTGAGGTTCACGATATTGACAAAGTGACCAAGCATAATTTGTAGTCGCAGCTCAAACCCTCACATTCCTCTGCACGTTGAGTTGACGCATACATCTCATGAGGCTCCTTTGAGTGGACCAATTATGAGCCAACTTTTCCCCAAAATTGAACATATCAGTTTCACGAAAAGAAAACTAGGAAGATGCCAAATGGTTATTACGGTACAAGAAGGATACATCCAAACTATGTTTGTGCACTACAAGAAAGCATACGATTAACAACTAATTTTCCCGACCGCTCTGTCAGTGACTAAAATTACCAACTGATTTGCGACTGTATTGCAAGATTGTCAATATTAATTGCAAATCAGTTGGTAAAAAGAGCCCAAAACACAGAGACGTAAAATAGTGGTTATTTTTGTAACTAATTAGTGACTTTTTATGATTCAACAATATAGTCGCTAAGTAGTCGCAAAATGAGTGAATGTTTTGCAACTGGAGTTTAAAAAAACATGTTAGTCGCAAATCATTCTTAAAGTAGTTGCTATTTGGTTGCTAATACCCACAGGTTTATCACGTTTTTTTGTCGGTGTAACTAAAAAATTGCAATTGTTGGTGCAATAGCAAATCGATTGCCAAATAGTAACAAAACAGTGACAAATTAAAACACATGTTTATTAAATTCATGGTAGGTGTAATTAGTAATTGGCGATTGTTTACGCAGTCCCAAATCAGTTGCAAAATAGTCACAAAACAATGGAAAATTCGTCTATATATACAAAGACAACCATATCATTTTCTTTGACACCTCAAAACCATTAAGAATCTCTTCTATAATAACAAAAGATGGCTAATAACTACAATATGTGAAATTTTAGAGTGGATGTGTAATCAGATCAATGAAAATACCAGAAATATTAGAGCTTAATTTGATGCAGGGGTGGAGAAGTTCATGTCTGTTGCAAGTAATCAACTGATAACGCAGAGTAGTGGTGGTAAATTTTACTGCCCTTGTTATTAGTTGTAAAAATAGTAAATTTCTCACTTGACGTAAAATTTTGACTCATATATATATAGTAGAGGGTTTATGCCAAATTATTATGTTTGGTACAATCATGGAAAATAGTTTAATATGGATTTAGGTAATACAGATCATGCTAATGGTGGTAATGTAGAAGAATCTTATCAAAATGATGATGATAGAAATGTTAAGATGGTGAATAATGTGTTTCAAGGTACCACAACTTTTGATAACTATGTTCTTGGGGGTTATTAAAATGTTGAGGAACCTAACAAAGAGGCAACAAACTTTAACAATATGTTAGAAGCTGCTAAAAGTCTGTCCTATGATGGTTGCAATGAAGGTCAATCACAATTATCTTTAGCTAATTGGTTTATGAATATTAAGACATATTATAATATTCCTAAGAAGTGCATGGACTTGTTGCCATATGGAAATCAGTCAACTAGCTCATACTACGAGATCGAGAAATTAATGCGTAATTTAGGTCTCCCATTTTACCCAATTGATGTGTGCTTAGAAAATTCCATGATCTTCTGGAAAGAAGATGAAAAATTGGATAAGTGTAAATTTTGGAACGCACCGAGATGAAAGACTAGCAAGGGACGAACAAAGATACCGTATATATGTATGTGGTATCTTCATATAGCTGATAGATTGAAGAGGTTGTATCCAAGCGAGCAAACTGCAGCAGCAATGAGATGGCACGCTAAGCATGATTCTGAAGAGGGGAAAATGTGTCATCCATCTGATGCAGGCGAGTGGAAAATTTTCCATCAGATACATCCTCGGTTTGCTGAGGAACCAAGAAATTTGTATCTTGGATTATGTATGGATGAGTCTAATCCATTTGGTATGTCTCATAATCATTCATTATGTCATGTGATTGTGACTCCATATAACTTGCCTCCGGGTACATGTATGAAGAAAGAGTACTTGTTTATTACAATATTGAATTCTGGACCAAAACATCCACGAGCAAGTCTTGACGTGTTTCTTCGACCACTTATTGATGAGTTAAATAATTATGGTCCACTGGAGTTGAGGCGTATGATGTATCTTTGAATCAAAATTTTAATTTAAAAGCACTTCGCATGTGAATGATTAACGACTTTCTAGTGTACGGCATGTTATTAGGATGGAAAACACATTGATGATTGGCGTGTTTGATTTGTATGGATGAAACTAAGTCTTTTCAATTACCAAATGGTAGAAAGAGTAGTTGGTTAGAGCGTCACTGAAGGTTATTTCCTCACGGGCACGCATTAAGAAGAAACAAAAAAAAGTTTAAGGAAAACAAGCTTTGAATGATTATCCAACTCAAGAATTATCCGGTGCGAAAGTTATATATGAGCGTATTAGGGTAGCTGAGCCACCAAGAACATCTGTTTGTGGGGGAAACACTCATGAAGTCAAACCGGATGGCTATCGTGACTGGCACAATTGACACAAGGAAAGCAGATTTTGGAAGCTACCATATTGGGTGGATCTCACTCTACGGCATAATTTTGATGTAATGCATATAAAGAATAATTTTTTTATAACATTATGTTCACCATTATGAACGTCAAGATAAATCGAAAGATGCAGTGAAGTCAATATTGGATGTAGTAAAGTTCTGTTTGAGGAAAGAGATGCATATTGATAATAAAGGCATAGCCCAATTTCTTATTTACAGATTGACTCCAATAGCCATAAAACATCTACTTAAATGTGTCAAACATGACGTCAAATTCCACGACGGATATTTATCAAATTTATCTACTTGTGCGAATATTAAGAGTAAGAAGTTTACTGGCATGAAAAGCCATAATAATATTGATGGACAAAATTTAATAATTGATCATTCGTAAATCAATACTATATATGTGTTACGATTTATAAAACATATTTACAATTTAGTAGAAATTAATTTGAAGTGATAATATTTTAAGACTAATTTATGATAACAATGTAATAATTTAGCAATTGATATGAGACTACATGTATTATTTTAGTATTTTCTTATAAAACAGTTGCTAATTAGTCTTCAAATTTAACCATGATTTGCGAGTACATGTGGTTGTGGTTTTATTGAATATAAACATGTTATACTTGTAAAAATTATACAAAAACTGTAAATATATATTATTTTCTTAACAAAATCAAAATTGGCACATTCAATGTCTTATATTGCATTTTCCAATTATACACTTCAACTTCTAAACATTCTACAAAATTTATATGTTAAATGTAAAATAATTTTATAAGTCTATTATTTTTCAATAAATTATATTTTTGATGTGCAAAATTTAAGAATTAATCATTCATAAATCAATAATATATATATATATATATATATGTGTGTGTGTTACCATTTTTAAAATATATTTACAATTTAGTTTTGAAGTGCTAATACATATTTTGGGACTAATTTGTTACAACAATGTAACAATTTAGTAACTAATATGAGACTATATGTATTATTTTATTATTTTCTTATAAAATAGCCGTTAATCGCCAAATTTAGCCACTGATTTACAACTACATGTGGTTTATTGAATATAAACATGTTCTACTTGTAAAAATCAACATTACGTATACAAGAATTGCTAAATAAATGTTTCTTTTACAAAAATCAAAATTTGCACGTTTAGTGTCTTATATTGCATTTTTCATTTATTCACTTCAAACTTCTAAACATTCTACATAATTTATATGTTAAATGTAAAAAATATTATATTTATATTATTTTAATATAAATAATATTATTGATGTGCAAAATTTAAGAATTTATCAATCGTAAATCATCAAAAGTAAATAATATGTTTTAATTGACATGCAGTCGCAAATCAGTTGCTAATGTTGCGACTAATTAGTGATTGTCCTTTAAGAAATAAAAATGATACATGTAGTCACTAAATGGTTGCAAATTGTTTCACATACCCGCGCCTGTCTATCCTAAATTTTTTCAGTTTCCCATATTTTTAATTGTGGGCCCAAACTTGTCTCAAAATTTGTTTGTAATTGCTAACTAGTTCCTAAATTAGCGATTGATTAACTATTGTACTTATAGTGCCAATTTTCAATAAATTTTAGGTCTTCTTCCTTTCTTCAACAAAATCAACGTGCTTCTCTCTACCTTCGATATCACTGCTGCTTCTCCGTCGAATCACCGGTAATTTCCTCATCAATTGGCATGTCGGGCGTTGAAAAGAGTTCACATGGCCATGGAGGTCGTTCTTCTTCTACTCGGCGGTCATCTTCGACTTCTTCCAGGAGTAATTCTTCTCAAATTGGGGCTCGGCCGGTAAGATACACCCTAAGCTAAATGTCGGTTACTGGACAACCGCCTCTTCTCCCCTTGTCGACGGCGTCACAGCCTGTAACTTCACCACCACCTCTGCAACAAAATCAGCAACAAATTCTGGCAGTTGTAGTTCCACCGGTAAAAGATCCACCACAACCGCATCTTCAAATGCATGGCGGACTACCGGTTGAAGACAAACAAATGGCAGGCCAAATTAATCAAAATTATCATATCTTGATTGATGATTTGTTGTGTATGCCGAGTCGGGATAATTATTTTCCAAGATCGAATCCGTTCCCGATGGAGAACACTATTTGATAATTGATTTTATGTTTAACTTATGATTTTGGATTATGATTTATGAAATTTTGAATTGTAATTTAGACTTAATTGTATGGTTAGTGAGTAGTGATTTGTATTTTAATTGTTAGTTAGTATGAGAATTGTTAGTTAGTATAAGAATTGGTAATTATATGGACACACAATAGATTGTTCATTTGATTATAGGTTTAGGTTCATTTGATCAATTGGAACATAACTTATTTGATTTTATGTTGTAGGTTTTACCGTGACAAGGGAGCTTTGACTCGAAAGATATATAAAATATTGAAAATAGAATTTTATGGTCCTTATGACAGTTGGTCCATTGTTGACCAAGACATTAAAGATCGATATTTCATCGATTTTGGTTGCGTATTTTGATATTATGAATGTTATTTGATTGGTTCTAATTGATTTTGTCTTTGTTTTGTAGCATGAGTATAATTGGGATCCAATCTTGACATTGGAAGTTCGTCATGAGTTCGAATTGGTATTGTCAATGGCATCTAAAAGGAATGATCAGTAAAGCAAGGTTGGAGAGGAATAAATGACGACCTCCATGGATTCTAGAAGATCTATGGACGATAATGTGCGCATATTGGGATACGACTGATGCTAAAGAGAGGAGTAGTACTGCATCTAACGCTTGATTGTCAGACCCTAACGGACTTTGAAGCTGTGTTCATGTAGCAGGCCAAAAGTCCTATTTGCAAGTTCAACAAGAAATGATAATGTTAAATTTTTTAAAATTTTAACTAATAGCGAATAACAATTTTAACATATTAGGAACTTGAGTTGGAAAGATCGGTGACGATTGGAGAAGTCTTCTTGAAGACACACATGAGAGATGACGGTACATATGTGAATTTGAAGTCAAAACAAATATGTGAAGCTTGCCAAAATAATTTGGATGCAATGCTAGTTGAAACTCAAGAGGAGGCTTCCAGTAGCACATTTCAACATCAACCACCTACAACATGACAACTCAACGAGTTATTCATTCATGTATTAGGCTTTATATTATATTTAACTTATCATCTGATTTTTGTCTTTCATGTTTAAGTTACTGTTTTACAGTATAATTTATCGTAGTCTACTCAGATCGACGACAGATGAAACGTGTATGGAATTGGCAATTTATCAAAGATTTACGAGAAATAAAGCAAGAAACACAGTGATGCAAGTTGAAGTGCATCATTTGTGTCATTGGAAGAACAATTGTTGGTGGCTAAACAACAACTTGAGGAGAAATCAGCTGAAAATGCTCGACGTGATGAGATGTTCTGAGCCGAAATGGCTCGTCGTGATGTTGAAGCTTCTTATCAACGTGGAAAGATCCAAGACTTGGAAATAGTTGTTGGATTTTTGAAGGAGAAAAACCCAAGTTTTGTTGCGTATTTGGAAAAAACTTGGGTTTTACATCCCGATCTATCAAATTAGTTTTTATTTTATTTCATTAGTATTTTAAAATAATGTATGACTTTTAATTTATTTTGACACTTCTACTAGTATTTTTTTAATATCAATTTAGAAATAATATATTAATAATTAATTCAAAATATACAAAAATGACTACATAGTTACAAAGTAGTTGCAAATTATTAGTGACTATTTTGCTACTATAAGATAAAATCATATGCAAATCAATTGCTAAATTTTAGAGACTGTTTGGGGACTACCGAGAAAGCGCAGTTGCTTAGTAGTTACAAAAAAGAGTAATTTATTTGTAATTACATAACACGGTTGACGCAAAACAATCGCTAATTTTTAGCCATTTTTGTGACTATTTTTCTTAAAATTAAAAACATCATTCCAAAATATTGGCAGAATTTTTGAACTGTTTTGTTACTATTTTTCTGTTCACAAATTCGGTTGCAAATCAGTAGTCGCACAGTATAGTTGCAAAACGGTCGCAAATTAGCGACTTATTTGCGACTACATCATTTAGCGACTAAAATTTAGCAAATAAATGTCGTAGTCGCAAATCAGTCTTTAATCTTGATTTAACAATTGTTTTGTGACTATGTGTGTAGTGGCAAACTGCATGTTTTCTTGTAGTTATACACACACCGATATGATGGAAGATCTTAATATTAGAAAATCTACTTTAAGCTACATATCTGCATTAGTAGGAGGAGACGTCTCGTGGAAATCCAAACTCCAATCCAAGTTGTATAAGTGTGTGGCATTATCAACAACTAATGTTGAGTATATTTTGCTGCTTAAACTACAAAAACTTGTGTGGATAAAATGCTTTCTCCAAAAATTTGATATTTTACAAGAGAAATACATTATTCATCGTGATAGTCAAAGTGTTTTGGACCTTAGCAAGAATATGATGTATCATTTATGCATAAAACATATCAATGTTCAATTTCAATGGCTTAGAAAAGTAGTCGAGCAACACGATTTAAAGTTTTTGAAGATACAAACAACACTCATGCTTACAAAGGTGGTGTTATGCAAAAAGAAAAAGATGTGTTCTAGTATAGTTGAGAGAGAATTATTCAAGAAAGACTGAGGGGGGAAATTTGACGTGTTTCAACTTTAATTTACAAGATATGTTTCCTGAAAAATGCTCGTCGTCCTTGCCATCACTCATCTAATTCACCAACCACACTTTATTCACACAGTTAGTTCACACAGCTTTGTAACTCTGTAAATATGGAGAATTATGAAGATGTTAAAATCATCCTCAAATACAAAAACTTAGAAAGATTAAACATAAAATGAATTCTTGATAGTTTGTAAACAAGTTCAATTTTATAGTCGAACGAGTATATCACTTCATGTAATTCTATTGAGTTATACTCGAGCGAGTATATCAAAGAGCCCGAATTAATCTATTAAATGAGAAAAGATGGGAGATTCATAGAGCTAGACTAAAGAAGAGTATTGATAGAAAATTGAGAAAATATACTACAATAGAAATTTCTCATCACTTTTTAGTTCCTAAAGCAATGTTGGGAAACTTTTGGGGATGAGCAAACCTCAAGCAGTGGAAATGTTGATGTCTCTTATAGGCGATCGGGAAAATATGGACGGAAAAAGATATCTCTTGATTTAAATATAATTGCAAGTATTCCATTAAAAAGGCGAACAACGTTGAGATTAACATTTTTATGACTATGGATGTGAGTCTCAGAACATCATATAAATGATGGAGTTATTAGATGTCATAGTAACAGCACTACACCCCATTTGAAGGAAAAAAAATAAAAATAGGATTATAATTTTGCATCTCCATCTCCATGTTAGATAAAAATAGTTTGCCTCACGAACCGGAGTTTGTTGACATGTACAATATCATACATTTGATAAAAAAAAATGGTTTTATATGACAAAGAAGACTGGCATCGTACATATCAAAGTAAGAATTTTATCAGAAAAGTAATGCTTCTAATTACGATGGCTCGTCAGAGTTTTGATGAGGAAGGAAATGAGATATTTGTTGGGAAATTTAGAATTTTTCATTCTGCTTATAGGCAAGTAGCTAAGAGATGGAGTAAAACTAGAGATGCTGGAACTTTAGAATGAAAAGCATCAACTTCTTTCATGAAAGAAAATATAAAAGTGCGTTTGATAACTTCTTCTGGCAATCCATGAAAAATGGCAAATAGAAGAGAGGATGAGTATTTTATTTAATAAACAAATGCAAGAACACATGTTGGAAGTGAGGATACAAATTTTCAAGAATATGCATCAAAAATGGCTTTGATATTCTTTTGATGTGTCAACTATCGAATTCACCAGATTTATATATCTTAGATCTCGGGTTTTTTGTACCATCCAATCTCTACAACACAAAACGTTCCCAGAAACCATAGAAGATTATCTTCATGCGGTAGAAGAGTCATTTCAAATTTATCCCACAAAAGAGGTCAACCATGTTTTTTAAAACTCCTCAATCGTGCATGCAAGAGATCATGAAAATTGGAAAATCAAACAAGTACACGATTCCGCATATGAAGAAATCCAAGATGAAAAATTATGATAACCGTCCCGTTGAACTAAGTTATGATGCTATATTAGTACAAAACGTGAAGACCTCACTAAATTAATGTAACTAATGAAGATAATTTTCTCTTTTGTTGTTAATTCATCAACTACTGTTATATTTTTTCTTGCTAGTAACACATTCTCTTCTCCTCACTTCTCCTCATCATCACATATTTTTTTAACAAATAACAAATTTAATTAAAAAGAAAAATAACTTAAATATCAAACAAAAAAAAACATCTAAATAAAATATTCCAAGAAAAACTAAGACAATATAGGAAGATAAATTTTCAACATAACCATAATAGTTTCCTCCATTTATTTTTCGAGATGAAATACGTTGTAAAACTTCACATTGAGATCGAGTTTTCGAATGAAGTAGTATTCAATCATTTTTTACATCGTCTTATTTGCTTTCTCCCTCTTCTTCTTATTTCTTTTGTAAATTTTTCCTCTTTTATTATTTCATTTTTGTTTGAGAAAATGATTTACTCTATGTTGGTTTATGTTCTTATAATGTTAAAAAAGTATTAATTACAAAATGAAGAAAAACTTCTGTGTAATGTATAGTGAAGAAAAAAAAATTAGACTTTTAGAATTCTTTGATTTTACTAGTTTAAACGAGTTTAGTAATAATTGCTACTTTATATGAGTTTATAAAATCTTATAATTTAAAAAAATAAAAATTCCTAAAATCCCTTATATTGTAACTGAGGGAGTAATGATAGTGTTACATGAGAAGAGGGTATTTATACTAGAAGATCTTCTAGTGTTGAAGTTAAAAATATACTTCAACATGAAGTAAACTAATATAATAAGAGATGATAACCATTCATATTTAACACACTCCCTTGATTATTCATCTCTATTAATTCACTACATATTGGTCTCTTTAAAAAAATTGTCATGAAAAAAATCTCACAAGATAAAAGTCATGATAAGAGAAAAATAATATAGTGAAAAAGCATGATTGGCACCGCTTTTTTCTATACGTTACGTGATGTCTGCGTTGTTGCAACGCCAATCAAAGAAACATTCACATATGTGTCTTGTTTATAGGTAACTACTTTTTAACGTTATCTTATAACACTCCACAAGAGAGAGTTTGCGTGTTTTTTTTTTTTTTTCTCTTACATTGAGTTTTTTTTTTGAAAGATATAAAGATTATTTTTGTGATAGTAAGATATTTTTTCAAGTTTGTTGATCCAATCGTAACAATAAATTATTGAGTTTTCTTAATATTAATATGAATATTTAAAAATATTTTTTTTACTTGAATCAAAATAGAAGATACCATAATTTAAATTCAAAATAACAATTATAAAAATATTAAATATATGATTAATAACATAAAAAATCTTATAAATATAAAGTTCTTTCTTCTACAATTATCGCTTCTCAATTCATCAAAGACTTACTTTAAGCATGTAAGTTTTGTTTCTCAATTTGTGTATGAATTTTTTGTTATTATATATTTTATTTGATCATTGCATATTAAAATTTCACATATCTTAATTATAATTTATTATCTTCCATGAATGCATTTGTGTTTGAGCAAGAAAACAACATAACACATGTTTTAAAATCTTAATTTATATTTGAGTCACATTATATTATTTTTTGTTTATGAGTGGTTTAGCATTTGATCTCGTTGTATATGAATTGTCATCTTCTTCTTTCGATCATCTTCTCATTAGCCATAATTGATAAACACATAAATTTTAAAAAATATATATATTTTTGCATATAGATTTGTATCATATATCTATCTCCTTATATAAATATATGCATGATTATTTAATTTTTTTTGAAAGCTAAAGTTTTTCGCTTTGGTCAGAAATTTTGGTTTGTTATTGAAAAAACAAATTGTCACGTACATACATGCAACCTTGTAAATGGTGTACACATTAAACACATTCATTAAGTGAATTATATAACTTCTTTTACAATTAAGTTGTGAGAACGTTTTTTTGAAAATGAACAAACGTTATTTGTGAAAAATAATTTGTCTCATGCACATAATATTATTGTTATTACAAAATATAGATTATCAATGGCTAATCCCAGTAAAATTTTCTTACAACGTTCATGCGAGGTAAATTTTTCTTTGTAAAAATGTTGCATTTTTTAAATATTCTGTTGTTTTCATTTTTATACAAATTTTTATTCGTAGATCTGATATATTCTTATGCATGTAAGATTTAGCGAAAGTCTCACTGGACTTACGAAATGAGTCATGGATTATTGCAATTATGCAGTGACCAAAAAGATAAAAGACATATCTTGATGAAATTGGTAGACCAAGTGTTTTGGTTGAATTTTTGAAAAATTTTGGTTTGGATTTTCCAAGGCTTAAATTCAAATCTCGGCTAGACCATTTGAAAAAACAATATCTGTTTACAAAAGTGTCATACAAAACGCCATTGGAATGAGTTTTAATAACTTTGGAGAGCTCGATATGTCAGCAGATTAGTGGAATGACCTAATAAGGGTGAGTAATTTTCAACTTATTATTTTTAAGCTAAATTTTTTCGTTTTTTATTATTTATATTAATATTTTCTATTTTCTATTTTTATATTTATATTCTAGGGTTTTCCAGAAACATCCAGGTTAAGAACAAATCTGCTACGAGATATTCTTTTACTTGATCGTCTTTACGCTCGAGTTACAGTTTCAGTAAATGAGGGATGGCAACCTCGAAGTGATCCAAAAAAATTTCTGACGATTCACTGAATTCATTTCCACAAGTAGTGGAATTTGATGAAGATGTTGAACCAGTTGGGCCGATTAGGAAACCGACTTCACGTGGTAAAGGCAAAGTGGAATCTTCCAATAAACAAAGTGAACATGATAAATGAGATCGTCTCACAACCGCCATTAAAGATCAAAGAAAATTCTGGAAAAGAGGTCGCGAGACATTTGAATCTTTAAACTCATTCAGCTTTGCAATGTGTATGAAATAGTTGCTTAAGATAACTACTTTACACCATGACATTGAATTGTATTGGGTTGCGAATACTACATTGCATCAAATGAGATTGGTCGCCAGATCTTCTTGTCAAAACCAAATGAGGCAGAAAAAATAAAATTTCTTGAGCGAAAGACATAAATGTTAATTGGAAAGCATTTAATCAGGATCGTAACTAAAATAAAATGTCTTTTCAATAATATTTTTTTAGTCATTAGATTTAAATAATAGGCATTTCTTAATTCAGTTTTTGGTTGTTTTATTATGGTTTATTTGTTTTGGAAAATAATAAAATATTAATCTTTTTTAAAAAAATTAAAAGCTTACGTAAGGTAAATTTGTTGACTAAAATATTGGACACTACAAAATATGAATTCTATATTTTTTGTTGCTCTTCTTTAATATTTTTTGTTGCTCTTCTTTAATATTTTTTGTTTTTCTTGAATAACGATGCCATTAAATTTTATTTATAACTACTTTTTGTATTTATCATGAACTATTATTCCGGTACAACAAAATTTTATTTAAAAACTTATTTTGTTGATCGAGAAAGAATATATGGATTCGATTCATAATAGAAAACTGATGAGAATTGATCGAGGTCGTGGATGGCGTCATACTATGCAAATGATATACAGACATGATAAAAAATGCTATGAAACTTTCGTCGTTTGTGTCACAGTTTAAAAATGACTGTGGACTGGTAGAATCACGTGAATGTGTATTAGAAGAGGTTGTTGAAATGTTTCTTGAAATTATTGTACATGATGAAGTTCAACGAACCATTGCAACATATTATCAACGCAATCAAGAGATAGTGAATAGAAATTTTCATGAAGTTTCGGATGTGGTTGTCCGTATGTCTCAAGAAATTACAAAGCACAGAGAAAATGAATTTCAACAAGTAAGATCCATTTTGTCTAATATTATCCTTTCTTTAGTGGTTGCGTCGGAGCTCTAGATGGTACACATGTGTAAGTTCGAGTTGGCAGTAATAAAAAAGAGAAGTTTTGAAATTTACAGAAGCAACATCCTACAATGAACGTACTTTTGATTACTTTTGATTTGTAACTTCAATATGAAGTTTATATACACATGTGTGGGGATGCCAGGAAGAACTTGATTCAAAGATATTAACATATTATGCACAAAAGCGACGAATATTTTCCAACTCTACCTAAAGAAAAATATTTTCTCGTTGTTTCAGGATATCCTAACAGAAAAGGATATCTTGCTCCATATCGTGGAATCGGATATCATCAACATCAATGGTGAGGAGGAGCAACTACCAATGAAAATAAAATGCTTAATAAGCGTCATTCTCAATTTGTGATAGAGCGATCTTTTGGTGTTTGGAAAGAAAAATTCGCTATTATCAGAAATCCAGTACGTTATGATCTACAAACGCAATTTAAGATTGTTGTAGCGACGATGACATTACATAATTTCATTCAAAGATAAAAAATATCAACATAGATTTTCAAGAGTACGAACAAATAGAAAATGGAGTGTTTGATTTTTCAGTTTCTAATGATGATGAAGAATTACAAAAAAAGAGATTACGTGCCTACATGTGATGCATATATGGCGGGTATTCGAAACAACATCACAAATCAGATTTCGAAAACTTGTAGATAGATTTCTTTAAACTTATATTAAGTTTTAAACTCTTTAATAATTGTATTTAATTATTTTATGAAAAATAAATTAGTTTTATATTTTTGAAAATAAAATTTCTCTCTGCTTCCGCTCTCAGCTCCTGCTTCTGCTCTCAGCTATTTCTCTCGCTCTCATATCTCGCTCTCAGCTCTTGCTCTCAGGTCTCGCTTCAGATGCATCCAGCTATTTCCTTATGTATCACTTTACCAATTGTGGCTATAGTCTCCCCCTCCAATAGATGAGTCTTATATCTTCATAGATCTTCATTGTTGAGATAAAAATCATTATTCCCTGGTATAAATTTTGTGTGTGTTCTTTGTTGCTTTGTTAAAATTTTGTTTTTTATAGGAACAAATCACTAAAACAAATACCATGATAAGAAAAAAGAGTATAACCACACATAAAATTATATTTTATCTCTCTAAAAGGACAACTTCGAAATATGCATTATGATACTTTGAATATCTTTTCATAATATTATAGTATGAAATTTTTTTAGAATGTCATGACATCACAATTCCACTTAATGTAAAAACATATATATTAATAATGCCAATTACATGTAATAACTTTTTTCCTTGCAACAACATTCATTTTTGCATTAAATTGGGATATGATCCAAGTAATAACATAGAAATAAAAGTAATTCTTCTATTTAGGTTTTTAGCAACCAATATTGGTATTTGGGTAAACTTAATAAGAGGAATCTATACTATTAGTTGAGAAGTACAAAAATGGAGGAAGTCAAAATAAAGAAGATATTTACGGAATCTACCATTGGGTTAAAAAATTTTAAAGAACAAAAAAAAATCGGCGAAGGTTATTTTAAGCAAAATTTTCGGATTTACCTTAATGGTCATGAGTTCGATTCCCCCAAGATGTCAAGTTTTTAACAAAAAAATACATTTTTTTACTTAAAAATGCGCGAATCCTTTAATTGGATCGGGTATGACCCGGTTCGAGATGCAGGTTCGATCCACAGAGAATGCGTTAATAGTTATTTTTGTTCAAAACACGCGTTTCTATATAAATATAATTAATCGACTTGAATGATAAACAATAAATCTAATTGTCTTAGTGGTAAAGTATCTAGTTGTATGCATGGTTTGGGGGTTCGGGAACCTTTTTGTTTTTTTTTTTTTAAGTATATAAATTTAAATTTAAAAATCTTCCAGCTATAAATTAAAATCAAATAAGTTTAATTAGTTTCTTAAAGATGATATTAAGAAATCTTATTAACATTAATATGTAATATTAATGTTAATCGTTTTATTATGCAAAATATTTAAACTTTAAATTAAGTTATGAATTCAATTTTGATTAGTTTCATAACTATCCGATTATATTCTTATTAGCAATTAATATTTAATCTATTTTCCATAAATCATAACAACATTAATTGTGTCTCTAGAATATTCCATTAGATTTTTTAAATTTATTAGTTGCCTAAATTATCGATTAGTATATCATTATATAT
>OVBE01002096.1:0-32384 GCA_900406425.1 Iberis pinnata | reverse complement strand
GTATAGAATGATCCCTCTTGGATAGAACGATCCCTCCCTTCATACATATCAATTTATGTTCTACCGATCTCAAGTCCCTCTCTTTCTGAACTTGGTTAAATTGCATCTGTTTTGGTGCAGCAATCCATTATTTTGCTATAGAAATACCCATACCTAAATACGTGTACAAGACACCAAATTAGCAGAGAAATGCAATATAACGCTTAATAACAAGGATAAATATCTTATAAAAAGTGTTAAAGCCGAGTAATATCACAGCTCCACGCATAGCTCTTCGAGATCTGCAATTGCCATCGTGGGATCCTCGTTGCGGTTCCAATCACCGCGAGTCTCCACCATGAAGCAGCAAGAAGCGATATCTTGCTCTAGAGACCTATAACATTGAAACTTGGTAAGGAGGAAGAGACTCTATAAGCCAATCGAACCGCCCAAAAGCTAAAACACCTAAACCTGGTAACCTTCACCTCTTCCTTGCTAAAGCCGATATGGAACCACCATAGAACACGTAGATTGACATATGCATAGAAGAATACAAGATGAAGATGGTCCGAGACAAAATAAAAATCAAAGATGGATGAGGAATTACAAACACAATTGTAGGGGTGAGCAAAATTCTCTTTCCGTTCCGTCTCATCCCGTTCCCATTCGGAAAATAAAAAAGTGTCTCATATAAAAATATTTTTATGGGACGTAAATAATAGGACAAATATATGTGTATATATGATATAAATATACTAATTTATTATTTTTAAAATGTTTATAGTTTAGCTATTAACGAAGATTACAGTCTATATAAACTAAACCTAATTCGATATTATTGACAATTGCAGCCTAATTGTTTTTATGCTTCTAAAAAAAATGTGATGGAAATAGAGAAGATAAAAGCTTAGTCTCAAGGATTCCACTGAATCCTAAGTGACAAGCAAAATAACAAGCTCAACAGGAGAGGAATGAATAGAACTCACCTTCGAAGAACAAGCTAAAATAAGAGTGATGAAGATAATGAACAGAGGAAAGAGAGAGATTGATATGTTTTTGTAATCGGATGTAATTCTAGGGAATGAATTCTCATTTACATATAGAGTGTAATTTCTTGTTTACATGTAAACCAATTACAGATTATTGAACCGAAATAGAAAAAGGATTAGACCACATAACAAAAATTTAAACCGAAGCTAATTGTATTTAGAAAGTTACAGCTTATCGGTAGGAGATACGAAATTTGATGTTATTTAAACCACAAGTAATTGATATGACGCTATTTAAAACAAAAATAATTGTTACGGTTTTTGCGACAGTTATTTGTATCGTTGAAAATTAGTTAAGTGTTATAGAAAAAGTTTTTAGTTTTTTATTGTATTTTCGAAAATTATCATTCTTGTCATGTCCCATCTCATCTCGTTCTCATCCTGTCTCCTTTTGTTCTCATCCCGAATCTAATATGGAACATATATTTTTGTTCCAAAATTTTCGTCCCGTTCCTAAAAATTTATGTTCCTAATTCTCATTCGTCCATCCCTACGCAATTGTATATTTGAGAAAGAAGATAAAAATCCGAGAAAGAAGATTAGAAAGAAAAGAAAAAAAAAGTATAGAGCTTTACAATCCACCAGCGCTGGTGCGATAACGGTGGGGCATGCAAAAGAACAACCAGAGTAGAGAGAAGGCACGAAAGAGAGAATAATTTTGAAAAGAAAAACAATAAAAAGAACTTATTTATTCTTCTAGTGTCGAATAATCACTATAATTTATATAGAACAGAGAAAAATCAAATGTAAAAATCCAATAACAGATTGTTTTTTTTCCCAATCTTTGTAGGTAAATTATCATAGTTTTCTTTTTTTCCATAAAGTCTAAATCGTACAAAACTAATCTGATAAAACCTGTAGTTTTATAGATATGATTTTTTTTTCCATAAATCCAATAACACATAATAGATAGTTTTATAGATCTGATTTTTCATTCCCATGTAGCAGAGATCATAGAATTGGCAACGCCAGATTGCTCCAAGGTTAAGTTCGATTCATACTCCAACGTCTTTGAATCACCTGGAATCGCCTGTGTTAGCTTCAATGGCTTCTTCCTTTCTGATTCTTCAAGCTGAGAATAGCAGAAGGACCACAGAAGCTACAATGGAGACAACAACAAGATATCAGACCGAAAAGAACAAAAACAAACTACAACCAATGTTGTTGCAGACCTGGATTGTGTCAGTTTTGAGGAAATTCCTCTGAAGTCTTTGTCCGTTGGGTAAACGGATACCGACTCTGCATTGAACACTGCGATCGCCTCCCTTTGGTTCTTCTGGCAGAGGTGGAAACGTTGGCAGCATTGCGGTTGCAACTGCTACCTCTTCAGGCGTTATTGGCGATTTATCGTCTGAAGACTCTTTCATGTCATTGTCTTCCAATGAAGCAGCCAATGCTCGTTGCAGTTCTTGTTCGTCTTCATCTTTTGCAACATTCTCTAAAAAGAAGAATAAGTCAGATTAAGAGATCGATCGACCAGTTGGGGAAAAGTTTTTAAAACTAACCTTTGGGTTTGGAATGTGGAGTCAATGAGAAGCTCCCTCTTGGCCGTTTCTTTGAGAGAGAAGCAAAGTGTTCATGAGGACCACCATCCATGAACGGCACTAAATCCTCTAGCAAAGTCTCAGGTTGAATCATACCGCACCACATTTTCATCTTTTGACCAGTAGTTGGATCAATTACAAGCACCACAGGAATGGATTCGAGCTTGTAGTATGTACAGACCTTTCTACCTTCTGTGGTATCATCATAGACCTAGCACCCAAAAAGGCAGGACTTGTAACTGATTCTATAAAGTGAGTTTCGGTTTAAGCACATGTGTAAGTTTAATGGGGAGATTCCATAGTAAACCTGCCAGAAGATGAAGTTGGCTTTGATGGTCTGAGAAACAGCCTCGTTTGCCCAAGTATCTCGATTTAGCTTTGAGAAAGAAAAACAAGTAGTTGGGATGTAAACTATACTTCAAAGTCGTCTCAAAAAAAAGAAATCCACAAAAGAGACTTTAGAGAGTAACCATATGAGAGCTGAATTCCGTGGTAGATTGGAGGTTGATGAGAAGCCATTTATCTTGGGACAAAGAAGTAGTTTTTGCCTGAACAGAGAAATCAGTACATGGAGATTCAAAGTACCAAAGCAGATAAGCAATTAACAATGCCAAAAGCTTTGTAGAGAACCTGTTCAAAGGAGCCATGCAACATTAGATGGAAAGGCGGGCGGTACAATGAGGCCAAGCTATCCCGAGGAGCTGATGCTGTCTCTGATACAGAAGTCGAAGCAGAGGCAGATGAAGCACCCTCATCTGGTTCCCAAATTCCTGGGCTTTTTGGCTCTTGACTGAAGTTACGGAAAGCAATCATAGAAGTTGGTTCAGGCTGTGTGTTTCCCACTCTCATAGCCCTAATCACAAATGTAAGTGAACTATAAGAGCTACATCTTTCACATATTATCAAAAGAATATATCACTTCCGCACAGGCTACTCTAACAATAAGAGACATGTTCAACAAATAAGAAAAAACAAAAGAAGAAACTAACCCATGATACATTGAGTCACCATAAAGAGTCTCCCTCACAACAGGTAATGGAGGACGGACTTCATCTACATTGTTCTGCAGTCTATTTTCAATTCCTGTGTCAGCCGCCCTATGGAATATAACATCATACCAACAGGTTGAAAAAACAATACTTTACAATAACCATATTATAACATTATCATACCCCCAAGATTGTTCAGCCACATGATCGTTGGAAGCTGGCTGAGTGTGACTACCAGATGGAAGCATACCACCTTCGCCTCCTACATAAAAAAGCTGAATAGCTTCCTCGAGTTTCCAGCTAGTTGCCTGTTGATAGAAAAAGCATACTATGTCAGGAGTTTTACCCAAGTGAAGAGATAATGCCAAGGCAATCTCATCACATAAACCCACGATCACAATGCAGATCGTAAAACACAGCCGATCAGCTCAAGCTACTATCCATCACAGAGATCTTGTTACACTAAACTCAAGATCAACCAAGAAAAGAAACTCTCTGTCAAAAACACAACCAGGGTTCCAACTCAAATACCAAAATTTTGAAAAAAGTTAATCAAAATGTTCCATGAGCTGAAAAAAAAGTAGGAACAATCTAGGGTTTCAACTCGACAGCTCAAATTGTCAGTCTTATAACAAATTGTTCCATGTTAACTAAACCCTAAGCTGAGAAATATCGGAATCATACACTTTAGACCATAGAGTCAATAATGGTTAAGCTAGCTCACACCAATCCAACGGTGGCTTAAAGCACCAAGAACAAACAAATCTATGCTAACCTCTAAGAATTGCCGGGCAGTTTCAGCTGTCTGCCCAACGGCGATCTCAAGGAAAGAAGAGACTAATCTCTGTTGGTCACCGGATGACAACATTTACTCCGTTGCTAAAGTCGACAAACTCTGGAACAAAAAAAAAACCCCAAATTTCTGAGATCAAATACAAAAGACAATTTTTTCGAGTGATTAGCCAAAAAGAGGAAGAAGAACCAAGTAAATAGCACTTGCCCAGAAGATAGGAGAAGAAGATCGGATTAAATAAGAAACTATTGAGTCGAATCCAGCAAGAGGAGAAGAAGGAACGACGCATACGATGAAATTTGGATCTTTACAGTCCCATTATATTTACTTCGGATTTGTCGATTGAAAAGACTCATTTAACCCTATGCCTAAATCAAGCAGTTCTCTTTTTTATTTGGGGAAAATTCCCAAAAAATACACCAACTATTGAAAATCTTGACAAAAAATACACGAACTATTTTGGTTAGGTATTTAATACACCAAGTATAAGAAATTTATCTTTTAATACACGAACTTCCAAAATTCGTAGATTTTTAACATCGCAGTTAACAGACGTTAGTTCAATTAAATATGGTTAATTAATTCTGTTAACTTTTAACCCTTTGTGGTTACCTGAAGTCAATAATAACGAAACGAAGAAGATGGCTGAAGAATCATTAAATCCTTTCTGGGCAATTTCGATTTCGATTTTGGTAGATTTCGATTTCGATTTTTATTGAATCCTTAGTTTTTGTAGATTTCGATTTCAAAACTTTTAACAAATTTTTATTTCGATTTCGATTTTTATTGAATCCAAAACTTTTAACAAATTTCAACATCAACAATCTATTAAGAACAAAAAGATGAAGATGGATTCCTCTACATGACTTACAAAGGAGAGAACACTTTTGGATCTTTCGTAGCTGCTTCAATAAAAAGAATCGATTATTTGATGACTGATGTACAGACATAAAAAGACCAGGAAGATACGATGTACATCTCATTCTTCTCTGTTTCTTTTGTATCTTTAGCCATGTGAATTTGGATTTGATGCTCTTAAGTATTACCTAAATAACATTGTGGTGCTATGAATCAATTTCAAATTACAATGTCTGATTTTGGAAAACTTGTTTATATCATCACAAAAAGAAAAGCAGAAGATTGGTACAAAGATCGTGACAAAAGGCTAATTCATCAAACGAAGCTTTCCATTGCTTGACAACATACAAGCTTCATATACAATCCTCAGACCAAAAGGTAAAATCTATGCGAAATGAAAGATACTAAATGGTCATCACTACTAACTTAGTTGACCATTGCTTCAAAAAGACATACAAAACTCAAAGAAACTTTAAGGAGGGAAGCAAACAAAACTAAGCTTGTAATGAGTTGATATACTTGCATATGAATATGAGGAATGCACATTATGGGTGTAATAATCGTCCTCGGTAAGCTTAGCCAATATCAAATTGATTGCCCGCATCTGCTTCTCGAAGGTTCCAGATAGTGTCACTAGCCTATCACTCAACCCATAGTAGGTATTATCCAGAGGGGCTATCTTAATACCGGCTTTAGATTCCTCAATGAACGACCTGTTTCAAAAGAAGAAACGTCTTAACAAGTAGTGACAATGGAGTCAATATTCCTAAAACAAAACAAAAATGCAACGACATTCTAGTACTCGAGAGAAATGAATTATCCCAAACTAACACTAATAACTCAAACTGAGTCATCTACTCACGTTTAATGCCTTGAACCTTGTTCCACTATTATAGGGTTTGGACTCTGGACTTGATTATGTATACAACAGAGTTAAAGAAATGAATACAAGAAAACGACAATGCAAGAACATGACCAGATAAATCCTAGATGTTAATTGGTGGCTTAGGGTGCTAGAGGAATTGGTGTTGACAGAAATAGGCCATACAAACTCGTAGAATCCACTGCGATAAATTATAAAGGGAAACTTACTTGATGGTGGCCCCTCCTTTTCCAATAATTCCTCCACAAGAACGGTTAGGAACAACAAGTCTTAATCTTCTCCGAGGTTCAACATCATTACCATCTTCAGCATGAAGCTAACAAACAAATCAAAAAGTCAAAATTGATTTCATAAGGAAACAATATGTACACTAGTTAAGTGGAATTGTTAAAAAATTGTCAAAAGTTTTGAAATCAAAATCTACAAAAACTAAGAGTTCAATAAAAATTGAAATTGAAATCTACCAAAATTGAAATAGAAATTGCCCAGAATGGATTTACCGATTCTTCAACCATCTTCTTCGTTTCGTTATTATTGACTCCAGATAACCACAAAGTGTTAAAAGTTAACAAAATTAATTAACCATAGTTAATTGAACTAACTTCTGTTAACTGCGATGTTGAAAGTCTACGAATTTTGGAAGTTCGTGTATTAAAAGACAAATTTCTTATACTTGGTGTATTAAACATCTAACCAAAATAGTTCGTGTATTTTTTGTCCAGATTTTCAGTAGTTCGTGTATCTTTTTGGAAATTTTCCCTTTTTTGATAAAAGTTTTAGTTTTATTATTTCCGGATATAACCCAAATACAAAACTCAGCCTTACATTCAGAACAAAAACAAATGCCTTAATCTTAAAAACCCAAAAATCAGAAATGGGCTAACGAGGGCCCAACATCTGGCCCGGGCCCAAACATAAAACCCTGAAACCCTAGTTGTGAAGAAAACCTTCACAACACACTACCGTCGTCACTATACGAATTCGCCAGAGGGAGACTGTCACTTACACCCACACGATTCTTCAGAACATGTAGAAGAGGAGAGATCTGGTCGGATTTTCACCGCCACAAACCGGATCAAGAAGAAGATTAGGTTTCCGGCGACTTTAGGATCGGGTCAAGCTTTCATCGGACTTGGTTTAGCCAGGCTTCACAGCGCGTATGGATCCCGCACCGCCACCGCAAAACCGAGCCTCTCTTCTCTCCGGCAGAGTGACCCAAAAGCGCCTTGAGCTTCTCGTCCCCTCACCGGAACGCTCTCCACACCACATCGCCGCGTGCATGACTGTCCGATCAGCTCTGCCGTGTGGTTGCTTCGCCCAGGAACTGGAGAATCGGTGATTTGGAGAAGAGAAGAGAAAGGTTTGAGTTCGAACCGGTGAAGGGGAGAGAGATGATTTAGGCGAGCTCGCCGGCCCTGGAAATCGCCGGCGAATCCGAGGGCCGCGGTGTGCTTGGTTGTAACTCGGTCGCCGGTGAGAGCTCGCCGCCGCTCCTCCTTGTCTCAAAAAATCAGATCCATATCTGATTTTAAGAGAGATTCGAAAGAGAGAAACAGCATAGAGAAAAACTTGGTGAACAAATTAATTCTCACTGGAGAGTGGAGTTGTTTATGGTATTTCAATAACGCAAACGCATGTGAAATTGGCCCATCGTCATTATTTGTGATTAATCAAGTATGTCTTCAGATATTGTCCCATTGAATCATGAACGTTTACTACTAGAAAGTTGTCCAAAACCACAGGCAAATGGTTAAATCTTCGTGTTTGCTTATAAACTTTTTGCTTAATGTCTCAAAAGAATGTTACTATCAAGTATTAAGAAATAATATGGGCAAATTTGCTGCCAAGAGTTAAGAAAAAAAGGCTGTCTAATAGTTTTGCTTTCGTCTGTGTCTGCTGTTAGGAGAATCATGAACAAAACCCTTACTTATGCTGGTTTTGATCTCTCTCGTGGTGGAATCCGCAACCATGACTTCATTGACTCATACACCGTGAATCCAATCGCAACCGATGGAACAATCTAACAAACAACGACATTCAAACGATTGAGATTTCTTTGTATCATTGTCTGAAACACTTGAAAGTTGAAAACTTTCTATTGGAATTACCTTTATATAGTTGATGCTTAAACCAGCAAACAACTGTCTCCAACCTTGAGTTCGAACAATAGTGTTAAGACCATCAAATGTGTTCTTGTAACGCTTGTTGTTGCCTTCACTCGTCATAGGCTGCAGATTCTCGACCTGTTGTCACATGAAACCAAATAGAATCTGAGTTTTGAAAGAGATGCAAAGTTCAAATCTTGTTCCTAGTTTTTGTTCTTTACCTGCATTTGCCTTCTTACAACATCCAATGGGTAAGTGAAGGTCTGCCCAAATAAACCAGCTAAAGCTCCACAAGGTAGATGCATTCGAACAGAGTTTTGATGCTCTTCAGGAACATGTCTTTTCAATTCCTCATATATGTAGAATTTAAGGCCGGCGTAAGGAAGGATGCCAATCAGTGTTGGCCCTGTAAAAAAGGAAACCCCTAACCTTTATAATCATCTCCAATATCAAATTAAGAAAACTATTACAGTGCACACACACAAAGATGTTTAAGAGCCAGTCTAATACTAAACTAAATCAACCAAGATATTCCTTATAGTATTGGTAACTTTGATACAAAGTTATACAATGATATGACTCTGTATTAATGCAAGACACTACTGTGAGATTTACCTATGCCTCGATATAACCCACGTGGCCCACCTTCTTTATAAGCCATTGCAAGTACCTCTTTAATGCCTGTATATGTAGGTTGACGGTAAAATCCATTCCCACCACCTCGGAGACTCTGTCCTGTGTCAGAAACCTTAACACAATAATAACAGAATTAGAGAAGAAATGGAAAATATTCTTCGTTTTCAGTTAAGCAACAAAAAGAGTCTATCAAAACAAGATATTCAAAATCACGCACCTGGTAAGCTAGTTTAGTACGAGCTAAATCGAGGGGATATGTGCACAAAACTGCTGTTCCGCCTGCAGCTGAACCAGCCACAAGATCAACAATGGGACCAGAACCCAGAGGGAGATTATTTTCCAAAATCCAGTCACGATACACTTCATATGTCATGTAATGAAGGGCGGCATATGGGATAATCCGAATAACACTAGCCCCGTTTCCTCTGCAAGAGTTATGCACAGCGCAAAGATTTAGTAAAAGTGATTGAGTTGAGTTGCAAAATTAAGAGCTTCTTACTTATAAAATCCAAGAGGACCATCGCATTTTAACACCTTCTTCAGTGACTGGGCTACACCAAGGGTCCTAAAGTCGTTTGTTCTAGTCTGGTTTTGAAAGCACAGGTATAGAATCATTAGATGGTAAAAACTATTCCAACGACTCGATGATCAGCTTTAGGATATGACCAAAGTACTAAGAAACATCTAAATACAATAATACACATCAATTTAGATTCAATCAGAGACACAATAAGATCAAGACAAGTGAAAACCCACCTGCAATAGAATCTTGATCCTCTCCAAGGGTGCAACGGCAGTCTTAGCAATTGCCCCAGCAGCTCCTCCAGCTATAAGCGTTTTCGCAAGCACAGGCAATGTATCCACAAGGTTCATCACATCAGTTGAGAGTGTGGAGCCTTGTGAAGAACCCATCTCAAATTCTCAACCCAGATTTTTGATGGAAAACAGAAAAAACAATGACACTTTGTCAATTTTGGGATATTCTCTACCTTAATCTGAAAAAACACCTTATCCCATATAAATCTAAATCTAGGGTTTATGGTCGAGGTAGATTTCTTGATGAGATTCAAACTTCTGAACCTGAGAAATTCCACGAAATAGTACGGAAAGCTTGAAAGCAGATTCTCCTTCTGCACTCTTACAGCAATATTCATTAACAGTCTCAACGAGAAACTCAAAGATGATCAACCCCAAACGATGATCAAATCATTCCGATAATCCAATCGCAAAAGTCTAGTCTTCAAGTTTACAGATCCAGATTCTATTCCAAGTATCTCAAGAGCCGAACCGTAGATCAAAACTAATCGAGCGATCAACCGAAAAAGTACCCTTTTGTGAACGATGAACACCGATATCTATTCAGATCCAAAACAACCAATCAATAGGGTAAATCGTCCAGGAAAGACCTAAAGAAACCCTACCGCTTTATTCACGAAGAGAAACCAAAATTTCGGAGCGAGATACAAAAACGAATATATCGGAGAAGAATCAGGGGATTTATTGGGTGATGAAGAGGTTCGCCGTAAATTTCGGAGAAAAGAAACGAAGAAGAAATAAATTCAAACTTGGTCTCGTGCTCTGTTTACTCATTGGTCGCGCATTTTTAGAAGCTCGGAGAAACAGAAATATAAAACCCATTTTTGTGGTAAAACATTGCATGTGGTTCGGTGCACTGAAAATACGCTGGACCATAAATTTATCCATTGATTCGCCCAAAGGCCCAAAACTAAAACTAACCAGGATATTCAATCCAAATACACAAATTGGTATATATTGATATATATAATTGTATACANATAATTTTAAAAAAAAAATTTGTAAAAAAAAAAAAAAAAAAAATTGTACATAACAAATGAAGATCTAAATACTTACAAAAATTTAACCTATATGTAAACAAAAATATGCCTAGTAGTAATGTTGTGGTGGCACTGACCCACTATTAAGTGTCTTACACAGTAGGTTTAATTCTCCTTAAATATATTATTAAAAAAAAAGAATATGTAAACAAGAATATAGATTTGTAGCTTATATCACGAAAGAGATCGACATATTGCTGCTCGGAAAGAAGACGTCTTCTTTTTTTCTTTCTTTTTTATTGTAAAAGTTAATAATTAATTAAGTTAAAATAAATTTGAGGAAGTCTGAAGACTTTGAAAACAGAAACATCACTGATTAATTATTTTATTTTTTGCATTTACAAATGAAGTATTGTTGCTTAATTCGGTTGTAAATTAAAGAAAATAATATAATATTTTTTTGTCAATTTGTATATACGATAATAACTGAATATTTACAGAGAAAACAAGAAGCATATAAAACTCGCAAATTTTGACTATCTTATCTTAAAATTTTTAGAAAACAAAACTCGGCACCTAGAAGACAAAGATGGTACACAAAAAGCAAAACAAAAGGATAGAAAAAGTAAAGTGGTATGAAGTCTGAACCCCAAAACCAAAGATCAAAGTCAAACTAGGAGAGTTTGAAGAACACAACATATTTTAAATAACACAGCTTTGTTATTTACTTTTCAAAATTATACAAGATGTTTTTTTATACTTGTAGTGTAAGTTATTCTGCTAATACCCTTACACAATTTTGACTCTATCTCTTTATCTCATGTTTGTTCTCATATTATTTCTCACATACTCTCTTGAACAGCTTTTAGAAATTAAAAACGGCAAAAAGTGTTAGTTTTCTTGCACACTTTTGAGCCCTTTATATACTAACCCAAACCCTAGCAATCTCTTTCTTTTTTCCCAAAGACTCGTGTTTTCTTTCTTTGATATTTCCAAATCTATTGTTTCATTTTCTGTTGCTTCTCAACTTTTCATTTTCTCTAAAGGAAAACTCATTTCTTTTAAAGTCTTTTTTATTAATCTTCTAGATCTTTTACGCATTTTTCACTTTCACAATATCTTGACTTACCGCTCAATCATCTGCACACATTTTCTGCATTTCTACTTGATCTATCTATATCATGTTCTGAGAGCCAGGTCAGGTTTCCGATCTTATAGTTCTGCTCAGTCTTCATGTATTTCCACTTAATATGTATGTGACACGTTCTGAGAGTATGCTCAGGTTTCCAGCATTTTCACTTGATATGTTGTGCAATGTCCTGAAGTTCTGCTTAGATTTCCTGAATCTCCACTTAATATGCATGTGCAGTGTCCTGAGGTTCTGCTCAGGTTTCCTGCATCTTCAATCTCCCCCTTTTTGACTGAGTTTGATAATCAAGAACTTATTGCATTCAGTTTATGTCTCAGTTGATCGACAAACCATGCTTAGGTTACATGTTAGCAAAAAGAAAGTCACAGCAAGCATAAGTAACCTAACAGATCATAACAATCAAGTATGTTCCCCCTGAATTTTACGCTTGTTTTCTCCCCCTGCTTGGTTGCACAACTCAGTCAAAAACATCAGACAGGAAAATAGAGCACAATAAACATAATACTTACCTGCATCAAGAATGTGTGGAAATGTCCAAATCGTCTGTTGGTTTATTTGTTGATATCAAATAAGTGTAGTGTTTGTATGAAGAGTATCATCCTTGCGATTCATGTTATAGATGAAAACTTGAACATGTTGTCCTCAGGTTCAATGCAACCTGACTCACACATGTGGAATTTCTTCATTAGTGTCCAACGGTTGCAGCCTACTTTCATAACACGCCTTTCTATTTAATAATATGTGAAGCCATCAAATGAATCCAAACTTTGATTTTTCCATCAAAGATAAAATCATCAAGTACATCATTATATAGTTCACAACTCACTCACTGACAATATCCGAGAGCACAAAGAAGTGAATTAAGACTACTGGTAAAACACATCACGTCATATCTCAAATGGTAACAACCCTAAGAATCTGAATATGATATCTCCATCAAAATAGATCATTCTTCATATGCTTAATAAATTGGTTGAGTATAAGCATAGAGCAATGACAGAAAATGTGAAGATAATCATCAACAAGATTATCCAACAATGTGTAACAAATCAACAAGAATCACTTATTTAAAGCGCAGAGAGAGAGAGAGAGAGANAAAAAAAAAAAAAAGACATATAAAAAAAAGAGAGAGAGAGAGAGAGAGAGAGAGAGAGAGAGAGAGAGAGAGCTCAACAAAGGTACTTATATCCACTTGTACAAAAACAGTGAAAATAGGTCAAAGTATGAGGATCATAGTAAAGCACATATCTTAAAACATTTATTTATACCTTTAAGAGCTCCACCAGAATAAGTGTCACTCATCGACTTTCTCTAGAGTATAGCACAAACCTGAGATATCAAACAGCATATTACGTGTAGAGTAATTTGAATGGCTAGTCTTTCACATTGGCATGCCTTCATCTGATGTGATGCTGAGTTTTTGACCTTCTGTGTGCACACAGAGGTTGCTGGAATTTTCTTTGGACAAGTGCACAATATAAACTTGTACCATCACTTAACTTCTCAAGTACAAGTTCATTGTGCAGAATTTTTACGTAGTTTTTTTCCTAAAATCTTTCACCTCCTCTATGATGCACGTAATTGTACTTGCACGCACCCGACAACATGAAAAACAACTATTTTCCATTGATCATGCATAGAAAGTATAAGGTTGTACTTTTCTTGTTTGACCTCACATCTATATTGACTCTTGTCGTGAATGATACACATTATAAAGTTCACAAATATATTGAACTCAAGTGGATTGGTAAAGATATCAACCAATTGAAACTCATTTCTTATGTGATCCACCACAATTAATTTCTCATTGACAAGTTCTCCAATACAATGGTGTCTCATATCATTGTGTCTCGTTCTTGAGTATTGAACATGATTCTTGGAGATGTTGATTGCACTTTGATTGTTACAGTGTGAATATGGTGCCATACACAAATTCAAAGTCACTGCTACTCTGTTTCATACACAAGCATTGAGAGCAACAACTTTTGAGGTTATTGTAGTTAGTCTCAGCAGTTGGTGACGACGATACATTGTTCTGTTTATGACTGAGTCATACAATGTGATTGTTAACCAAGAAGAATCCTCCTATAATCATGCTTCTTATGTTGTTCAGAATCCCAGTCCAATCATCATCACCATTATCAATCCAATTCTTGTTAGTATATTTGGTGTAATGGAGTCACAAGTATACAACTTATACTTGGTAATGCACTTCAGTGTCAAGGGATGCCATAACTTGGGTTGCATTTAATATCTTCCAGACACACCAATACTCATATTGATCTATGGTGGACTCGCTCTAAGATAAAACAAACTACCAATCATCCTTCTATACAGCTGCTAGTTTACGTCCTCATTTTGTTTATCTTGTGATAGTCTACACGATGTACTCAAAAGTGTTTTTGCGGTTTTGCGCAACTCATTTCTAAATCTTAACACAAATTTTTTTGCATGTATTTTGATTCAAAATGATTTCTTCCTCCTTTTGTTATACTTGCACATCAAGGAAATAGGTTAGTTTACCACAAATACTCATGTCAAAATTCTATTTTATCCGTCTGAGAAGGTCATTAACAAGATTCTGGTTTGTAGCTTCAAACATGATATCATCCACATTTGTCTGAACTACCACACATCTTCGTTTTTCTTGTAGATAAACAGTATTTTTCAAAACTTCCTTGAAGGTATCCTTGTTCTAGGATACAAAGGGTCAACCTGTTATACCATTCCCTTTGAGGTTTCTCCAGACCATACAACACCTTCTCATCGTGAACACTTTCATTGACAAATGCATTGTTGACATTCGTTCGACTCACTTTGAGACATAACAGACATGTGATCACCAGCAGAAACCGAGTGAACTCAAGTATGGAAACAGGGGCAACCATCTCATCAAGGTCCACTCCTTCTACCTGTGAAGGCCTTTGAGCAACCACATCGTCTTGTTTCGTACCACATGACCATTCTTATCAACTTTATTCTTAAGGACCCACTTGGTGACCATAACATTAACAACATCTGATCTTGGTGATAGCACCCACACTCTATTTCTCTGAAATAGCTTCAGTTCTTCTTCCATGGACCCAATCAAATACCTTTTAGCTAAGGATTCCTTGTAGGTATTATGATCCAATATTGATATAAAGCATGTGTGACCCACCATCTATTTGACGTTTATGTGTTTCTTCCCTGTGATATGAAGCATATCTAGCACATAATGATTTTGATGAGTTCATGGTGCGTTCACTATATCAGGTTCTTCATCAAAATCGTATGCACTATTATGTGCTTATTCATGAACTTGGTGGGTACTGATGACTCTGCAATGAAGATTCCTTCTAATATATTTGCAGCATTTTCAAACACAACATTGATTGTACCTATCTATGTATTAGTCCTCTTGTTAGAAAACAGACATGTTGTCTTCACCATTGAGTAGCCACTAGTTTTTTTCCTCTTAATAACTCGTAAGGTGTGGCTTTGTCTTTTTTTTCGATCATCCTGTTCTGTGGAATACTCTGAACATTTCCACACTTGTCAAAATCATTATTTAGAAGCTCACCTCTCCAGTCTTCATTGTTTAACTGTAAGACAAGAATTTTGAAGTTGTTAACAATCTCTTATTTTTTCCCTCAGAGACCGAATCCAAGTATATTTGGTGAAATCATCAATCAAGACAGATATGTATCTTTTTCCGGAAATACTCTTGACCTTATGATGTTGCATTGTTACTTGCTTATCTTTAAATCATGATCTACATAAAAGGTTATCTTCCACTTTCAACTTGGGTATCCACCTGATTTGCTTTTTTATTGCTATGCTAACCAGTTTCCTCACACTCATATCCCCAGACGTTCTATGCCATTGTACCAGTTGGCTAGTGAATATCGCTGTGAAACATTAACCAGAATGATACCTCATATAACAAATCTTTCCTGATCGGAATCTTTTAAGTTTAACCTTGCTTGTCTTATACATTACCTGACAATCATCTCTAGTGAACATAAAAATCATTCTTTCATCACACAACAGGCTGATGCTTATGACATTTTCCATGAGTCCATCAACATAGTAAACATCCTGCAAAGTGGGATTGTTATCACCATTTGTGACATCTTTTTATTCGTTTTTCCCTATCATCCAATCACCAAATGTACCATCCCCACAGAGAATTTTTTTCAAGTTCTTTCAAGCATGATGATTGACCTAATCATATCTTTGAAACAATCACTGTCAGAATACAATCCAGTTTCTTATAATACACCTTGTGATTCTTCAGAAGTATAGGTTGATTTGTAACAGAAGAACCCTTTTCTTAACCATGCTTCATTGTGATATCTTGTCATAACGATATTCATGTTAATGGATGATCTGAAGAATATTAGCGTTCCCTATCATCCAATCACAAGGGCTTGTCATCTTAAACAATTACTTTGATGGATTGTGAAAAGTTTAGACATGTGTTTTTTGGTAGCATTAGGTTCATAATTCATAGACGCTTTCACAATTATTATTGAGTCCACCAAGACCCCCTGGTGGCCAAAACCATAGTTCACAGTGCTGGTTTTACCTATGGTGAATAACTTATCACGATCCTTGTTTGTTTGTGGTGATATAAGATTATGGTCATNAAAAAACCCCCCCCCCCCCCCACAAAATCTTGTTTTTGTTAGACAACAATAGCTCCAACTTTCCTTTTGTGTATGAGTTGGTGATTTTCCCAATGGTTCCACCACATGCTACTATATTTATCACATTGCCTTCTTCTGAATTTATAAATATCACTCCCATCATACTTGCCCACAAAGGATTTCTCTTTTCCTTTTTGTTTAGTCTTGTTGTTGCATTTACTTCTGCATTCAGATCTGTTGCTGGTAGGTACCTCACGTCATTGTCCACAATTATGGTTCTTTAAGTACTTTCTGATAATGAGATTAACTACATGTTGTTTGCTCTTGTTGTCACTTTCACTTTTGCCTTCAGATCTGTTGCTGGTAGGTACCTCACGTCCTTGCCCACGATCTTGCCAGAGGGAAGTGGTAAGTGTTCTCCATACCTTGTCACAGGATCTCACATGTTTGAGAAAGAATATCTTTTCTTACATTAGATATCCGCTCTGATACCAATTAGGAGCTTGAAGAACATAACACACTTTCCAAATACTAAAACTTTGTTATTTACTTCTCATAATCCATACAAGATGTTTCTTTTTAAACTTGTATTGTAAGTTATTCTCCTAATACCCTTACATGATTTTGAACCTATCCATTTATCCCCATGTCCGTTCTCACAAGATCCCTCAAAGACTCTTTAGAACAAGTTTTAGAGAAACCCTAACCCAAACAATTAAAACGGTTAAAAGTGTTAGTTTTTTCACACTTTTGA
The DNA here is from genome assembly GCA_900406425.1 of Iberis pinnata. Lineage (NCBI taxonomy): Eukaryota > Viridiplantae > Streptophyta > Magnoliopsida > Brassicales > Brassicaceae > Iberis > Iberis pinnata. Next base: position 15,217 of record OVBE01002096.1, on the reverse strand, counting down.
TCCATTTATAAAATAACCCAAACCCCAGCAATCCCTTTTCTTTTTCCCTCAAAGACTCGCATTTTCTTTCGTTGATATTTCCAAATTTATTGTTTCCTTGTCTGTTGCTTCCCAGCTTTCCATTTTCTCCAAAGGAAATCTCCTTTCTTTTCAAGTTTTTCTTTTTCCTTAATCTTCTAGATTTTTTAAGCTTTTTCACTTTCACGACATCTTGAGCTCCCGCTCTGTGTCACGTCCTGAGTATTTGCACAACTTTTCTTCATTCCTTCTTGATCTGTTTGTGTCACATTCTGAGAGTTTGTTCAGGTTTCCAGTCTTGTGGTTCTGGTCAAGCTTCTTGTATTTCCACTTAATTTGTATGTGACACGTTCTGAGAGTTTTCTCAGGTTTCCATCATCTCCACTTGATATGCATGTGCAATGTCCTGAGGTTCTGCTCAAGTTTCCTGAATCTCCACTTAATCTGCATGTGCAATGTCTTGAGGTTCTGCTCAGGTTTCATGCACCTTCATACTAGACATCATTGCTGAAAGAACCCTTACCGATCAACACAGGAGAAAATATATAACAATAGAATATATTTTTTAACTGGTAAAAACATTATGGAAGAAGCTTGATAGCTTGGACATATATGCATTTGATTACATAAGCATTAAGTTTAGATTTAAAAATTTTATGCTAAATTTGAATTACAAAAAATTAATGGTCTAAATTAAGAGATTTTTGATGAGTTTTAATTTTTGAAACCTAATTTTTAAAAATTGATGAAAATTTAAGAATGTAATAATTGTATTGATTCTTATAACTATGATAGATATAAGTTTTATAATAATATTTAAAATATCTATTATATATTATTTGGATTATTCAAGATTTTATATATTTATATATCCAATATACTTTAGTACATGTATAAATGAAACATATTATTTAAGTGAGAGGCATAAGCCATGTGTTAGGTGTAATCACTCACTCTCTAGACCGTTATTACCAAACCCAACAGCCCATTAGTATGATATTGTTTGTTTTGTGCCACAAAGATTTGCACAACTTTTTTATTAGGTATCACTTCAAAAAACTTTATACTAATCTGGGATTGGACTCCTTATATATCAGCCAACTCTTGGTTAATTTTTCAGTGCATAATGTTTTTCACTGACCATGCGGGTCATATAAATCATCCCAATAGAGAACGCAACGTCCTCGTTGCATATCAGCGAGCCCTTCTGATTCTATCCTAAAACAAACCGGGCTCTAATACAAACTTGCAACGATCCACTTCATGGATCGTTACTACCGAACCCAATAGTTCATTAGTATGATATTGTCCATTTTGTGCCACAAAAGCCCACACGGTTTTTTTATTGGGTATCATCCAAAAAACCTCATACTAATTTGGAATTTGACTTCTTATATATCAGCTAACTTTTTACTAATTTTTTAATGTGGATGTTTTTCATTGACCACGCGATTCCTGCATTAGGGTCCAATTAATTCTTTTTTTCTTTGTTCCTAAAAGGCACAATTTTTTTTAAAAAAAATTTAATTCACTAATAGACACAAAATTTTGGAATGGGATTAGAGCTTATAAATTGTATGCATCGGCCCTGGTGAGAAGTCCAAAATAGGCGGTGAAACTTAAGGAGGAGAGATTAGCATGCAAAGCTCTAGTCACAAGTATATTTTGTATACATATAATTTAGATTTTTGGAAGTGTAACCTTCTTTAGAGTCATTTAAAAATTCAAACTATATGTATACAAATAAGTATATTTGTATACTTATTAGTTTTTGTCACATTTGTATACGTATTATCTAAGTATATCATATTTTAGAAACCGAATATTTTGTATTGAAAATAAACTCTTGGGCGACAAGGAAAAAAAAAACAAATAACTATTGTGTTCTGACTCTGTATATGGTCAATTGTCAATTTGTCAAAGTTATAAAAGAAATTCACTGCGAAAGTTACATAGAAAAAGAACCGATCATCATTTGGAACCTATTAGTTTATTCTTTTGTTTTTTTTTTCTTTTTTTTGACGTAACCTAGTGTCTAAGTAGTTATCTCCCAACTAAGAATGGCAGGGTTCGAACCTTGGTTGATGCAATAGATGCAGAGGTGACTACCATTAGACCACTTGCTCATTTAACCCTGATTTATTCTTATAATAATCTATAGGTTGAAATTCTGATATGAAAAATAACCACTAACCAGCAATTATCTAATGTAAGGAATAATTGACTACCAATATATTATAAGTCCAAATATAAATCACAATACAAACAGAAGATTATAAGTTTTTGATTAAAATAAAATTATATATATATATATATAAATACTACTTCGATATAACAAAAAAACGTTTTAAATTTGATTTGTAGCATAATTGTATCGAATGATGGATTTAAGACTAGTAAAACATGTGAAAAAAATGAAGCTCAACTATTCTTTTGATGTCCATCTTTCCAAATTGTAGCCACCTTCACCGCTTTCACATCAAATCATTTATATTAGAGAAGTTCTTTATAAATAGATAATGTTATGGTTATAGTAAAAGCATCCTCAAAGTAATTCTCAATAAAAAAATTCTTAGACAAAACTAGAGATAATTTTGGAATCGGGTTCGGTTTTTTGTAATAGTAGAGTGTGAGACGTTATCCTCCTATTGTAATATATTGTGAAGTTAATAGAAGAGTTTTCTGATCCCAACAAGTATCAGAGCTTAGGTTTGAGTGTGAGTGATCGTAAGAAAATTTGGGTTTTTCTAAAAGTTTACCGAAATCGAATTTCGAGGACAGATTCGGGTTCGTATCACTGAGAGAAGCGATTTGGTATATTCAGACGGAGAAAACAGTGATCGTACTAACACTGCCAGAGCTTTGAAAGAAAACGCGAAAGAGAAACTAAGAGGCAACAAGAACAAAGCTTCTTGTTATCATGACTCATGAGGAAGAAGGCGATCAGATCGTGCACTTTTAAAAAGGTTTTTTTAAATTGCAATCTAGTCCTCTAGTTTTTGGATATTCACATATTTTAGCCAAGCGTTTTTTAAATTTTGATTTTCAGCCCGAAAGTTTATGCCCGACCAATTTTGATTGTTTCAGACGCAACAATGGTGTTCATATTTCTAAGTCCGATGAAGATTAGAAAAAGATGAACAAGAAGACAGTAACTCAAATTCGAAAATGGATCGATCATCGACCACAGCGTGTTCAGTCACGTCTCACAAGAAAAGGACGCGTACAAGTTATGGGAAAAGCTTGAATGAATGTACCAAGCTAAAATAGCCCACAATAAGACGTTGTTAATGTGTAGGATAGTAAATCATAAGCTACGAAGTTGTACCTCTATCACTGAGCATATGAGTCAATTTCAGGATCTAGTGAACCAGCTAGTTGCTGCCGGATGGATTCTGAATGATGAATTGCAATCCATCTTATTGTTGAGCTCTCTACCAGATAACTGGGAGAAACTTGTCATCACCCTCAGTAATTCTGCTCGGGGTGGTAGTGTGACTATGGAGATGGTCACAAACGCCTTACTGAATGAGGAATCCCGTAGGAAAGAAAGCAACGGGAATAAGATATATGCCCTCATCTTAGAACGTAGCAAAAGCAGTAGAGGCGGTAGAGGAAGAGGCCGAGGTAAAGGTCAAGATCGAGGTCAAAGGAGAGGAAGATCTCCAGAAAAAGGCAACGTTGATCAATCCAATGGAAGCTGCAATTATTGTGGAGTTTATGGCCACATGGACAGGGACTACCGAAAGCTCATACGAGAGCGGGCACATACAAGTCATCGTTCAGGAAATAAAGATGGTGAAACTATGGTTGCTATATCATCAGATGTAGCACTTGTAACATGAGAAGAAGGAGCATGTCTACACGTAGGCACACATGATATCGAGTGGGTAATTGATACCACTGCATCATTTCACGCCACTCTCTAGAGGGATCTGTTCACAAATTATAGATCCAAAGATCATGGCATGTTAAGATGGGAAACAAGAGTTTCTCAAGTATTGTTGGTATTGGTGATGTTCACTTAAGAACTAGTGTTGGATGTACACTCGTGTTGAAAGATGTTCCGACACATTCCAGATTTGAGATTTAATCCAATCTCAGGAGTTGATTTGGACCAAGAGGCATATGAGAGCCAGTTCAAAGATGGTATGTGGAAGTTATCCAAGGGTTTTTAGTTGTTGCACGAGGTCATATTTGTGGTAACCTTTACAAAACGAATGTAAAGTTGTATTGGCCAAGTCTCAATCTCGTTGAAGAAGAGACGTCACCAAACTTGTGACATCAGAGATTAGGCCACATAAATATCAAGGGTTTGAACACTCTTTCGAAGAATGAAGATATCTCTATGGATAAGGATGTTGCCTTGGATCAATGCGAGATTGAAACAAACATCGAGTTTGCTTCAGCTCCACGAGAAAGAATCGTGTCGAGCCACTTAGCGTTGTCCACTCTAACGTACGTGGACCCATTGAAGAAGAATCACTTAGTGGAAGTGGATACTTCGTGACATTCAAAGATGATACGACTGTTGAGCAGCGGGAGCTTTCACCCCAAGAATCTGTTGAAGATGCTCAAGTCCGATGTTTTATGCCAGGCATACTGCAAAGAACATATCCAACATCTTACTGGATCCTTCTTACCAAGGAGGGGGAGTCAGAGAGCTTCTGAAAAGCTCAATCTCATCAAGACAAATCCATTTAGCGAAAAGCAATGGAAGATGAGAAAAAATTATTGGAGAATAGTCAAGCTGACGAGTTGATGAAATTTCTCAATGAAAACATATCCTTGAAAAACATGTGAGTTTTCAAGCTGGAGAAAAATTTCGACGACCATCATAGTGAAAAAGGTAATTCCATGCGAAAAGAACAAGTTGTGTACTAGTGTAGTTGGACTAAGAAGTGTTCAACTGAGTCTGAAGGGGGAGGTTGTTGGGTTTAAGACTAGTAAAACACGTGAAGAAATGAAGCCCAATTATTCCTTTGACATCCACCATCCAAGCTATAGCCACCTTCAGCGCTTTCACATCAAGCATTTGTATCAAAGAAGTTCTCTATAAATAGAGGGTGTTATGGTTAGAGTAAAACCATCCTCGAAGTAATCCTCAATAAAGCATCTTTAGAAAGAAAAAAAAAACTATAGAGAATTTTATAATTGAGTTTGATTATTTTGTAATAGTCGAGTGCGAGAGATTATCCTCTTATTATAGTTCTATTAGTGATTTTAATAGAAGAGTTTTTCGATCTCAACATCAACGTCATAAATTTTCTTAGTAAAAGATAAATGGAATTGAGCTATGAATATATTGGGATAAATAACTTATGGGCAATTAATTTGATTAGCAAGTTGNCCCTAATATATAATTTTTTTGTGTTTTAAAAAAAAAAAAATATATATATATATATATATATATATATATATATATATATATATATATATTGACATGGTCTGCAGCAATAGAAATGGTCATGTAGCTATGTATTGTCGTTTTTTATTTTCATATTTTAATAATTCAGACTATCATAAGTCAAATTTCAAAAGTATTTTATTAGTTTGAGATCTAGAATACTCAAATAATTAACTAAATGTGTGAACAATTCCACAATCTATGTAAATCTTTTATTAGGGTTTAGTTCACTTTCAAACTTAAATCTTGAACGTATAATCTTATGACAAATCTTGATACAAAATATATGTAAAACAAAACTTAATTAAATGTGCGCTAAACAGCAAGTCTAGAATAAAAAATAGAAATAAAATCTGATTTTCAAACTAAAATTTTGAAAATAAAATAGACCGCAAATTTACGTGCTTATTTTGATTGGTCTCCAAACCGGTTTTAGCATTGAGTATAATGTAAGTTCATTAAATTTAGCATTCTATTTTTTTTTTGTCGTCAATATATATTATATTAGATGAAGAAAATATACAAACCCATAAAGGGCACATGAAATCCCACTGGGGGGAAAGTACAAACCATATTGGGTAGATGCTCTCATAAGGAGAGGAAAGAACAACTCCTAAAAGGAGAATAACAAGTTCCGAAGGACCACAAAATCTAGAAAGGAAAACCAGTCTAGACCATAACAAATCCAAGATAACCCGAGTAGACGGTAAAATACCGGAACGGGATGGGAGTACAGATTCAGGGTCCTCATAGATTCGTTCTATCTCATCTAAATCTAATAAAATATAAAAGACGACAAAACAAAAAATAGATAATACTAAAACAGAACTGAAAACACACAAAATAACATTATATGGGCTTAAAACAAGATCCAATGTTGAAACTGGGCTTTTAGAGTGAAAAAGCCCATAACCCAAAATTTGCTCTCTCCATCGAACAACACCCAAATCGTCGATCCACACCTTCAAAATCCGCCGCTTCTCATCACCACAATCGACACAGACCCGAAGCCTATGAATGAGCCGAGAAATCATTCGGACCAACTGGTCCAAATAATCGGCGTGATGGATATCCCGGTGCATGCATGCCGGCAAGCAAGAAATCAGAAGAAAATGGAGCAATCGCCACCATAGAAGTGAAAATCCAGACTTGGAAGACACCATCAGTGGAGAAGAAAGTCCAAATCTGCCGGATTTTCGTACCCTTAGGACATGCATAGAGAAAGAGAGGGTCCGATATGAAGAGGACCATCGGAAAAGGGGGTTGCCCGGAGACGCTGTTTCAAAGATGTATGTACAAGTGGGAAGAGAGCATAACCGCCAAAAAGAACAACAAAGAAGAGTAGGGTTCGGCGCCGGCTTAAAGCCGGTCGCCGACGCCGGAGAAATAAGATCGAAGTGAAGCAGAAGATAAGAGAGAGGATAGAGCGAGAGATGTAGAGAGAGAGTGTATCCTAAGTTTTAAATTTAGCATTCTACTTTAGCTAGCTAAGTAATATTTTGATTTTCTTTTACAATTTAGTTGTTTTAATTACGTTACAAATCATAGCTATTATGTAACAAGGAACACCCAAAAAACATAACGAGTAAAGCAAAGCATAAAAAATTAATCAGAGTATCTTGTTCTGGTGATAAAGGGTTTATGATTATAAATATTACTATCTGGATTCGATTTCCGACCACTACAGATTTTACATGTGGGCTGCAATGTTTCATAAACCGATATTTAGTGTTTTATTTGGATATTCATGTAATTAATCTTCGTTTTTTATTGAATGACCGAACATTATAAATAAAAAAGTGAAGGTGCAACATTGGCACCACTTGTGTAACATTATCCGAGTTAAATTTTCTCTCGCTACTTATTCAAAGTCAAAATGTTGAGTAAGCCTAACTGTTTTATATTACTAATCTTTTTTGTCATCTTTAAACATTAAAAAAGGCAAAAAGCCAGGAGAATGTTCATAACTATTACTTACAAGGCCTTATACAAAAATAGAGAATAAGCAACCCAAACCAACGAGAAACAGAGGGTTGAAAGCAAAAAACAGGAGAAAGAAAACAGAGAAATTAGAAACTAATCTCTTCTCTAAAAACATCGATCAACCACGGAGGATGACCTGATTGAACATAAGACTGATAATGATTAGTGGCTAGAACACTTTTAGCTAAGAGATTAACCCCTCTGTTAAAATGCCGAGGTTCAAAAGAGCCTTTCCAGGACTCAAAAGAAGAAAGCCGAAGATGACTTTCCAAGACTTCATAACGAAAGAAAGACCAGTCCGGTGGTCTATTTACCGCACTAAACAGGGATTTAGAATCAAAAGAGAACTCCACTCTTTTGAATTTAAGATTTAACATTGCATCTAAAGCCCATAGGAAGGTTTGTAAGATGGCTTGGTTTTTTTTCTCTAATGAAGGAGAAAGCCCTTCTACTATGAATGATTACCTGACCTTGATCATTCCTTACCACCCAGGCTGCTCCCACAGCAGATTGATTTGCAGTCCAAACATATGTAACAGAGCATTTAACTCTATTGTCTGTTGGGGGAATCCATCTTTGTGTAGTTTGGTTTTGGTTAGATTGTGCTTCAGCTTGGGCAGAAAGATCAGAGGGACCCTCTTGAGCTTTTTTCCACAGGTGAAATTCTTATTTAATCTTAGAAGTAGTTTCCAAGGCATTAAATGTCTTACCTTCCAAAGCTAGATTGTTCATGTTCTTTCACAGATACCAACAAATCCATGGGTAGCCATACTTCTGAAAATTTGTTAAGTCTTTGTGGCTTTTGACTGTAAGTAGGTGATTGATATTTGATATCATGGAGTCTTCACAAAACCCATTCTGAGGAGTAGGGATGTGTAACAAGGCCCAAATCTGTCTGGCTATATGTCAGGAGAAAAGAATATGATTGATCGATTCTTTTTATTTACCACAACCATTACAGATATTAGGGACCTTCATTCCTCTTCGAACCAGAAGGTCTGATGCTAGGATGGCTCTCTTACATGCTTTCTAAAGGAAGATTTTTATTTTTTTGGAGCCTTCAAAGACCATAGTTGCTTAATTACAGGTTATTTGATGGTAGTGCAGCAGCCTCACAAATCTTTGTCTTTTTTTATTCATTGAAAGCCTTCCAGTAGTCTGCTTTAACAAAGTATTCACCATTTAGTGCTCCTTCCCATACCCAATAATCCTCAGTGAACAAATCTAGCTTTATTCTTGATATTAGTCTAATATCTTGCACAAAGAAGTTCTCCCTTAATTTAGCATAATTCCAGGTTCTAGTCCTCATATTTATGAGCTCTTCTACAATTATATCCAAGTCAATTATAGGAGGTTTGATAAGTGGTTGCTTCATTACTTCAGCTTTGATCCATTTATCTGTCCACACTCTTGTGCTCTTTCCGTTTCCAATTCTCCTTTAGACACGTTTGACAAGTAGTTCTCTGCCAAACAGTATGATGGTCCACCCATGGGACTCTTTGACACCTTTCTTGGCTGTAAGTATGAAGTCATTTGGGAAGTAACGGCTCTTGAGAAACTTGGCTAAAATACTTTGTGGGTTTTTCATAATCCTCCATACTTGTTTAGCCAAAAGGGCTTGGTTAAAGGATATGATATCTCTAAAGCTAAGTCCTCCAATTTCCTTAGGTAAGCACAATGTATCTCAATTCACCCAATGGAATTTTCTTTTCCCTTGATTAGCTGACCACCAGTATCTTGCTGCAGCACTCGAGATTTGAGATGCAGAAGCTTTAGTTAACTTGAAGCAGGATAGGGCATAGACTGGTAGAGCTAACAAGACCGACTTGAGGAGGATCTCTTTTCCACCAGGGGATAGAAATCTGTTATACCAAGTTGATTATTTAGCTTGTATTCTGTCTTGGATGAATTTTAATGCCTTTGTTTTTGAGCCTTTTATGTTTTCAAGTAGTCCTAAATAAACTCCCAAACCTCCTTCTTGATCAATCCATGTGATTCGTTTAATCTCACTTTTTTCTTCTTCTCTCACTCTAGATCCAAAGGTGATAGCTGATTTGTCATGATTCAACACCTGTCTTGAAGCTTGAAAGTAAACTTGTAGCACTTGGAGTAGGTTTTGGCATTAGTGGCATTAGCTTTACATATAAAGATGCTGTCATCAGCGAACAATAAGTGGGACACATATATGCTTGATGGGGAGAATCGTAAGCCTTGAATTAGTCCACTTCTCTCTGCTTTTTTTAGTAAATGGATCAGCCCTTTTGTACTTAAGACAAATAGGAATAGGGAGATTGGATCTCCTTGTCTAAGGCCACGTTTTGGTTCAATGATTCCATAAGGCTTGTTGTTTATCAAAACTGCAAAAGAGGTTGTGGTTACACACTGCATCACCCATTTAATCCATGTTTGGCAAAATCCCAGCAGTTCTAAAATCATTTGCAGGTAGTCCCATTCCAGCCTATCATAGGCTTTAGATAAATATGTTTTGATGATCATGAAGTCTTCTGAAATATTCTCATCTGAAGCTAGTGCATGAATACATTCATGGGCAACCAAAATGTTATGTGAGATTAGTCTTTGAGGCACAAATGCAGATTGTGTAGTGGAAACAATCTTGTTCATGATTGGCTTGAGTCTTTCAGCCATGACTTTGGAGATTATTTTGTATAGCATAGAGCAAAGAGATATTGGCCTTAGATCTTTCATCTGGTCAGGGTTAGGTTTCTTTGGAATCAGGCTTATAAGGGTAAAATTCCACTCTCTTTGCATTACTTTTGTCTCAAAAAACTGAATTACTTCATGATTCACACTGTTGCCTATCAACTGCCAGTATTTTTGAAAGAATATGGTTGTCATACCATCACTACCCGGGGCAGCATTAGCTCTTATTGAAAAAATTGCATGTCTCACTTCTTCTGGAGCTATTGGAGCAATCAAATTCTGGTTCATTGCTTGATTCACTCTTTTCTTCATTCCTCTGAAATCATCTCTATTAATAGGTCCATTCCCTGATGTAAATAGATTTCTGAAATAAAATGCTGCTATTTCTCCCTTTGATGCTTCTGCCACATGATCAATGCCTTCACTATTCTTTAGTGATTCTATTCTTTTCCTCTTTCTAGCCTCTTGAAATGATGCGTGAAAATACTTGGTGTTCTTGTCTCCCTCTTTCATCCATTTTTCTTGGCTTTTTTTGGCTCCAGTAAGATTCCTCCTTCTTGTATTCCCCCATTAATCTTTTCTTAAGTGTCGATACTTTCATAGGTATAGGCAAGGTAGCATGAATTGTTCTGTGATTTCTTAAGTGTCTAATTCCTCTTGTAAGACATGTATATTAGAGCATGAATTGTTCTGTGATTGTCTTTTCCATCTGCTAAGGTTTCTTCTGCAGTTTTTAATGAGCACAGTCACTGAGTTGTTTCTTCTCCCTTGAGGTATCCAAGCTCTTCTTATTATCTCATTCACCTGAGAGATCTCTGTCCATCTTTTATCAAAAGTGAAGCTTCCCTGGAAATCATTATCTTTTGGGTAGAGTTGGACTCTCACTGGTTTGTGGTCAGATCATCTTTTTTCCATGAAGATTTGGGTGCCATTTGGGAACATACTAGTCCAATATGTGTTTGTAAAACACCTATCCAGTCGGCATTGCACCCAATGCTTATACCTCCATCCTCCCCATGTGAAGGGGTTACCTTCAGCATCCAACTCAAACATTCCACAATGTTTTAACATGTCATTAAAGTCTGAGAAAGAAGCTTCTGACATTGTAGCCCCTCTTATCTTTTCAGATGAGTGAGTCAGTTCGTTAAAATCTCCCAGAAGACACCATGGTCCATTCCTATTGACTCCAACCCGTAACAGTTTCTCCCACACTTTGTGTCTTTCTTTTTGTACAGGGTTGCCATAGATTAAAGAAATAAAAAAAAAAGAGAAAGAACCAAAAGAGATATTCATATCCATAATGTTTTCTGAGGCATACAACATGGAAACTTTAACACTACTTTTCCAAAAACAAGCCATGCCACCACTAAAGCCTCTTGGATTTATAGTATATACCATATCATAACCTAATCATTCCTGTACATCCACAAAAATATTCCTTTTGTTCTTAGTTTCCATCAAAAATAGAATCTCAGGGAAATAACTAAGCCTAAATTCCTTGAGTCTTGAAATTACCAAGTCTTTAGGTTGCCCCAAGCCTTGGCAATTCTAACTGATAAGCGACATGAAACAGCTAGTGACCCCTTTAGGAGGGATCACCAAGAGACTATCCACCTTAGCTTTCTTTTTTTCTTCTTTCTCCAGCTGGTCTAACTTCCTCTTCTCCTTGCCTCCTTCACTGATCATCTCTTTATTGTCAATTGCCATCTGGTTGTGCTCTGGTTCAACTTATTGTGAATCCTTTAATCTCAGGATTGGTGTTCTTTTTTTGTAGGTTCTCTTCTTTTTTGTCCCCGAGGGTCCTGCTTCTTCTACCTTGTTGTGAACATCTTGATCTCTATTATTTGTTTGATTCTCCAAATCCTTATCTACTTGCCTTCCTGGAATAGGTATCATCAAGGTCTTTGGGAAGAGGTTTGGGGAAGCTTGATCTGCTTTAATAGCATCTGCCATTATTTTTTGCTTTAATCTCACTACTAGCAGGTTGAAGGTGAGTATTGTGGCTGAAGTAAAAAATCAACCCCTTTCCTTGGTCTATCTCAGCTGTCACAATCAGACATTTCTCAAGTCTCATGACCATTTTCTGCATCATCGGATCCTTAGCTACCTCTTTCAAAGATTCAGTAATCTTTGCCTCTTTGATGCTTTTATCTTCACCATTGGCAGCTACTAAATATCGTCTTATCTCTTCTAATACTTCAGGGGCTATGATAGGCCTGCCAGCAATGGAGCTATTGTTCCCTAGTGTTTGTTTAACAAAACTTGAGAGTGTCTCATTTGTCCCAAGTGGACTACCTTTACCTGTTTCTTCATCTCTCACTCTCCCAGGTTGATCCCCTGGACTTCCTTTGTCGTTGCTTACTAGACATGAAGTATTCTCATGGTTTAATCTTTGGCACTTATAGCATCTTCTATGAATCTTTTCATATGCAAAGAAGACTCGTGTTTTCTCCCCTGAGGGTAGTAGAACTTCTCTGCTCATCCTAAGAGGTTTAGGTACATTGAAATGAACCAAAATTCTTACATAATCTCTGCTCTGTGATTTAGCTTCCTCCAATTCTACCACATCAACTCATCCTAGGATCTCTCCCAGTGACATAATAGCTTTAGCAATATAGTGATTCACTGGGATGTTCCGAATCTGCACCCAAACATCTATAAATTGCAGGAAATCCTCAGCTGGGTTTCTTTTCTATTTTTCAATGGCTAATGTCCAGTAATTGTGTGACTGCACCCCCTTCTCTAGTACTTCTTCCAGGTCGTGTTCCGAGTTGAAGACAATCTGAAATCTTTCCTTATTTAGAGCTACTCCTCTAACTCTACCCACTTTGTGCTATTTTCGGGGCATGTCTAATACCACATCAGAGATTTTTTGTCGAGAGGGGTTAAGGATTCTCCCTATGAGACTAAGTTCATTATTTTCTTCTGAAGAATATTCTGGGAGATTGGACATTGTGAACAATTCTTCTTCTTGTACCTGGAGTGACAGGGCCGCAAGGGCTCGATCCATTTCAGCATAAATTTGTAGTAAATAACTCAATACACTTACCTTTCTTCTTGATTCTGAAACAACAATCAAGAAATACAGCTCTGAGATAATGGAAAGGGCCTCTGAAATCATAGCTGGCTGAGGTTTGTCGGAAATTTGATGTCGATATTGTACTGTTGAGAGGTAGCAATGGAAAGCACAACTATCAAATTAGTTTGCACCACACAAAACTTCAAACTTAAAAGAGTAAAAGACTCTACTTGAGTTAGAGAATCCTAAGCTCTATTACAGAGAATCACCATGTTCTGTTTTATATTACTAATCTAGTAATCTATGATTTGGTCAACCTAGACCAACATTCCTTACATCTAAATCTAATTCGGATACTTCTCCTGATTATAATATTAAGTAATGCAAAAGTCGAATATTTACTTAAATTTTATGTAAATATTTTATTAGTGTTTTGTTCACTTTCAAACTTAAATCTTGAACGTATAATCTTATGACAAATCTTGATACAAATCTTATGTAAAACAAAACTTAATTAAATGTGTGCTAAACAGTAAGTCTAAAATAAAAAAATAAATTGATTTTCAAACTAAAGTTTTGAAAATAAAAAATAGAGCGCAGGCTTACGTGCTTATTCTGATTAGTTTGTGCTTATTCTGATTAGTCTCCAGACCAGTTTTAGCACTAAATATAATGTAAGTTTATTAGATTTAGCATTCCACTTTAGCTAGCTAAATATTACTTTTAATTTTTTTTTTACAATTTCATTGTTTTAATTACGTTACAAATCATAGCTATTATGTAATAAGGAATATCCAAAAAAACATAACGAGAAAAGCAAAGATAACAAGTTAATCTGAGTATCTTGCTTTTGTGGTAAAGGATTTATGGTTGTAAGTATTGTTATCTGAGTTTGATTTCTGACAGCTACTGATTTCCCATATAGACTGCAATGTTTCATGAGCTGGTATGTAATGTTCTATTTGAATATCCATGTAATTAATCTGCATTTTTATTGAATGACATAATATTATAAAATAAAATATAAAAAAACAAGTGAAGGTGCAACATTGGCACCAGTTGTGTAACATTATCCGAGTTAGAGTTTCTCTCGCTACTTTTTCAAAGTCTACTTTTTCAAAGTCAAAATGTTGAGTAAGCCTAACTGTTTTATATTACGAATCTATGATTTGGTCAACCTAGACCAACATTCCTTAAATCTAAATCTAATTCGGATACTTCTCCTGATTATAATATTAAGTAATGCAAAAGTCGAATATTTACTTATAAACCGCATATTTAAGTTTGTAAATAATAAGTCTACTGTTTCATTGCAAAGAACAACGAATTGAATTACTATATAAATAAAATTTGGATGCAGACATCATCGGAAAAGGTCAGAAGAGTGGTTTCCACACGCTCCCGAATCTGAAAATGACCACAATTGATAGTTTTGCTTCTCTATAAATAACATTTATTTCGTCTCATTTCTAAAACTCAAATCAAATATCTTCAAATCATCTCTCACTTCTCAGCTCTTTTACAAATTACTTTACTTTCATCACTTAGAAAATTACACAAACTTGTTATAACATTAATACTTATGGCGATCTTCAAGATTCTTGTGTTGTTACTAAGCTTGTCTTGTATTTGTCAAGCACAACTTTCTCCGTACTTTTACCATAAAAGTTGTCCATACGCTCTCTCAACCATCCGATCAACAATCCGAAACGCAATCAGCCGAGAACGTAGAATGGCTGCTTCTCTAATTCGTCTCCATTTCCACGATTGCTTTGTTAATGTATATATGTGATTAACATTTGATCCAACATGTGTATATACGTGTACGTTTATATATGGACTGGTCTAAAATTTGTGTTTGGTTTTTGAATTTTTTTTTGTAGGGTTGTGATGCATCTATCATGCTTGTAGCAACTCCTACGATGGAGAGTGAGAGAGATGCAGTGCCAAACTTTCAATCAGCGAGAGGATATGAAGTTATCGATGAAGCCAAATCGGCCGTGGAAAAAATTTGTCCAGGTGTAGTTTCTTGTGCTGATATTCTTGCCGTTGCCGCTAGAGACGCTTCTGAATTCGTAAGTACTAATTATCAATATTTTATATATATATATATATATATATACGAATAT
>OVBE01002095.1:0-32388 GCA_900406425.1 Iberis pinnata | reverse complement strand
TATATTTATTATACGCATGTGTACATTATTTAGTACATTAAATATGATTTTTTTCTTAATTTTTTTTTTTATCTTTTTGTTTAGATTAAATATTATATATCATTTACTGTATATTATATGTATATTATATATATTCCTATTAATATTTATTAGTATACATATTATCATATTTATATTATATACTTATACTCATACTATTCATATTATGAATTTATTTAATATATAGTATTAATATTATATACCTATATTTTCATATAGTATAAGTAAATATAATTTAATGTTTTATTTTATAGTACATGTATTATACGCATATACTTATAGTATAGATATTATGTATATACCGTGGCGGAAGGAAGTGGAAAGAAATGTGTCAGTTGACCCTACTTAACTTTTAATTATTATTATTTTTCAAATTATTGAAAATTTTGTTTAAAATCGTATGTATTATATTAATTATCTTTTGTATATGTATAACATTTTTTGTTTAACTCCACTAGTTCTAAAATTTAAATTTATTTTCTTTTTCATTGTCATATTTTGTATACCTATTATTTTCAATATATGTATTTTTATTACTTTTCTAACTCTTTTGATTATCATTACATGTTAATTTTGATTTCTGAAATATCAATTCAACTTAAATAAAAAATATCATAAAAATATTTTGTTCAAAAATATAAAGAAGTTTAGGACTTCTAATTTAAATATTGTAAAGCCAAAATTAAATTTAACCGTTCAAAATAATATATTTGATCGTTGCACATATTAATTTTTGTCAAATAACTATAGTTAATTATTTTTTTAAAATGAATCTTTAATAAAAATCTTATATATTTTTATATATGACCCTCTAAAATATATTTATATATATATATATCAAGGAGCTTGCTCCAAGATCGACATTACTGAAGTACCTTCGTCTTCAAGGGCGTGTTATAAATATACAATCAAATTCTAATTATTTAATTATTATACATCATTATCTCCTGATTTTTATTTTTGTTACAATCATGATCTCCTAATTGATAATCATTAGTTGTGATGTATATTATTTCATAAAGTACATTCACATCATCTGCATGCTATAAACTCATTAAAGTCATGTATATGAAATATACATTTTCCTCACTTATACCTTCTTCTTTTCATTTTTTAAAAATCATTTCTGGATAAAGATATACATTATGACCACTTGTCATTTTATTCTAATTAATATTATTGGCTTTTAAATTATCTGGAATAGTTTTAAATTAAAAAATTCATATAACCAAATATAATAATAAACATTAGTTTTTCAAAATATAAAAATTTTAACTTCCAAAGTTAGAATCTTTCATATATATATGTATTTATAAATTATGTATAATTCATGAACTAATAATAGTCTCTAAACTTAGTAAGTGGTGATTTGGTCAACGAAATGATTTTAAAAACAACTGAAATGTTGTAGATGCAACGCATAAATTTGCTTAGACCACGTTTTATTTTCAAGGAAATACACTATTTATAATAAGATTTGTAATTTTATTTTATTTTGTTAAAACAAAATTAGTAATATCTTACCTATTAACAAAGAGTAAGTGGCCTAATGACTATCGCATCTATTAAACAAAATATTAAACATGCCTACTTATATAGTGAATGCAATTTTTTTTGTTACAAAGTTTAGATTATTTGACTGGTCTATTATTGTCGAGAAAAAAAAACTCAACCTACAAATGTTTATCTTCCAATATTGTCTACATGGTCAATTTGTCGACGTAAACAAGTTCCTTAATGCTTGCGACGTGCCACAATTGAACTATGATTTGATTCCAGAAATTGATTTTCCACATTGATTATTACTAATTTAATCACTAAATCACATTACAGGTCTATAAGTCAATCTGGTCTCAACATTCCATTTGCCAAAGAAACAAACAAAAAGCCAAAAGATAAAAAATGGAAACTCTTATATACGGTGTCATCTCCATCTATCTCTCTATCTATGTCTTGTTTAGGAGATTTCTATGGCCCATTTCAATCACGATTAATTCTTTGCAGCGGCTGATCGACCTCCTTAATTCGCCAAGCCAACTTATAAAGGCTAAAAACTATGAGTTTGATTTAAAGTCATATATGGCCAAAAAGTCCAAGTCCGTCATAAAGGCCCTTGACGAGGCTGTTCCAGTATGTGAGCCAGTACCCATCATCCGTGAAGCCATGAGATACACACTTCTCTCTGGTGGAAAACACATAAGGCCAATACTCTGTTTGGCTTCATGCGCACTCGTGGGAGGCCAAGAATCAACCGCAATGCCAGCTGCATGTGCAGTTGAGATGATTCATGCAGCCTCACTTATCCAAGACGATCTACCTTGCATGGATGATGATAATCTTCGCCGTGGAAAACCAGCAAATCATAGAGTATTTGGTGAAAATATAGCTATATTAGCAGCTGATGCACTCATAGCTTTAGCCGTCATGAAAACAGTGACGTCTGAATCTTCGAATGTTCCTCCTGAGAGGCATCTCCAAGCCATTCAAGAGATGGCCAAAGCGGTGGGAATGGAAGGGCTTGTTGCAGGTCAAGCGGCTGATTTGGCCGGGGAAGGTAAGAAGTTTAATAATGAAGTAGGGTTAAAGCATCTTGAGTTTATACATATTCACAAAACAGGGAAATTGCTTGAAGCATCAGCTGTAATTGGAGGTATAATGGGAGGTGGATCTGATAAACAAATCGAAAGTCTTAGAAATTACGCGAGATGTATTGGGTTGATGTTTCAGGTGGTTGATGATGTGCTTGATGTAACTAAGTCGTCTAAAGAGCTTGGAAAAACGGCTGGCAAAGATTTGATCGCTTGTAAGCTAACGTATCCAAATTTGATGGGAGTGAAGAACTCAATGGAATATGCTAAAAAGTTGAACAGAGAAGCGAAAGATCATCTTAAGATGTTTGATTCCGACAAGGTAGCTTTGTTGTTGCTTCTCGCTGATTACCTTGCCAATAGACAAAACTGATTGTTGCTCAAAAACTTAATAGCAATCATTTGACCTAATTCTAAATGTAAACACATAAAAATCTTGCCCCTTTAGTGCCAACATTCTTATTGGGCCATTTGTAATGAAAATTTGGAATAATAAAAAAGAATATTATAAAAAAGGATAATATGATTTAAAAAGTTGATTAGGATGTAATTCAATTGGAGGTTGCAAATTAGGGGAATGACTATATATGTGTATGATTAGAAATCTTGAAATAATATGCAGTTGTCTCCTTTATACCTCTCATTTTTTTGTGTATACGAATTACACGCGCTAGGTACATGGACTACTGGTTTATGTGTTTTTTTTTGGATAATTTCACCCTTCCCTCTTTTTTTAATTTAAACTAATTAAGTTCAAATCATACAATTTTAGATGTCACCTGAAAAAGATTTTTTCCTACATCTAACATAATTTAATTATTTAAAACCGACTTATATTCTATAAAATAGTGAATAGTATTATATTAGATCTTAAATCCTGAAATAATAGGACTATTTATGTATACAACAATATGAACCATAATCTAGGCATAAAACATTAGTTAAATCCTAAAGCAAAATATATAAACCTTAACCCCTCTATCATAAACCCTAAACCCTACATCATAAAAAACATATCATAAACCATAACTAGATATCATAAAACCTAAACCCTATGTCATAAACCCTAAACCCTAAACTTATAACATAAACCTTAAACCTTAAATCCAAAATATAAAAATATAAACTCTAAACCCAAAAAATAAACCTTACATCCAAAAATATAAAACCTAAACCAAAAAATATAAACCCTAAACCCAACTATAAAAAACCTAAACCCCAAATCCAAAATATAAAAATATAAACCCTAAACCCAAAATATAAACCATAAACCCAAAAAAATAAACCCTAAATCCTAAAATATGAACCTTAAACCCAAAAATATAAATCCTAAAACCCAAATATATAAACCCTAAACCTTAAATCCAAAATATAAAAATATAAACCCTAAACCCAAAAATATAAACTATAAACCCATAAATATAAACCTTCAACCAAAAATATAAACCTTAAACCCAAAAAATAAACACTAAATCCAAATATATCAACCCTAAACCCAAAAATATAAATCCTAAAACCCAAATATGTAAAACCTAAACCCAAAAATATAACCCAAATACATAAATCCTAAACCCAAAAATAAGAACGCTAAACCATCAACATAAAAATATAAACCCTAACCATAAATCGTAAACCATAAATCTAAAACCATAAACCGTATATTGTAATCATAAATCTTATATCAAAACCATAATATTATATATTGAAGTAGTCAGTCCATATTTAAGTAGTCTGTAATCTACATCCAACTACAATATGGTCGGATTGTAGCCGTTAGAGGGAAAATATCGCACATATAAAAAAGTATATAGTACACCCTATGAGCTAATTGGTAGTTACTACACTGTAGGTTATAATATTGTCACTTATTGCAATTTCCATAATAAAAGAGGAGTTTCTCAAATATATTACTTTATAAAATTTTAATATTTTAATTGGAAAACTTTTTAATTGTCTCAGTGAGATACTACAAAAAGAGTTTTAATTGTTCTAAAATATCATAATTAAGTTTAAAATAGTTTTAAAACATGACATTCAAACCTAAATCCCTGGTGACAAAAAAAACCTAAAGCCCTAAAACCTTAACCTCAATTCAAAACTAAACTCTAAAAGCTAATTAATGACCCAAAATCCAAGCATTTCAATTTTCCTAATACTATATGCGTTTTGGTTGGTTACACAACTAATGTAATAGACAAATATAAGCCATGTTCGTTTTTTAGTCGCTAGCGACAATGATCAATGATCGATAACATCAAGCAACTACGACCACTGACATCTAAAGTTGTTGCTTGCAGTCGATGCGATTAGTCAATTTCGAATAGTCATAGTGTTGTTTGATTGACCATCGCAACGATTACTCGCTATATTTTGTATTTTAAATTAAAAATTGATAATAATATATTTTGTAAATAAAAACATATATATTACAGATTAATGAAACAATAATAACATATTTTTGTTAAACAATTAATTTAACTTTTATTACATAGTTATTGATATAATGTTTTAGCTTTATTTTAACATTCACAAATTTAATATCTTAAATTTTACTTTCATATTTTTATATGATTATTATTTTTAATTTATCGATTTTTCAAATTTATACTAATATAATATAATATAATATAATATAATATAATATAATATAATTATTTATTTATTTTACAGTCATCGTTGCTATTAGTTTGATAGTCGTACCAAAGTGTTCACTGAAATAACCATTAACCAGAGATTGAAGTCATTGTCACTAGTTTTGAATGCTAATCGAACAACATTTAGCCACCGTCGCTAATGATTACCAAACAAACAAGACTAAAATCTTCATGTTTGATGTCACTTAACGATATTGAAACAGAGAAGGAGAGGTATATGAAAAGTGTCAATTCACTACAAGAAAACATGCCAAGATCTGACCGGAGAAACCGACGGATTTAAATCTATCGATAATACCGATGGAAAATGGACGAAAAAACAATCCATCTATAAATTTATCGACGGATTCGTCGATAAAAACTGACGGAAAATTGACGGAATATTAATGAGGGAAAAAATCCGTCGATTTTCTTTTGGTTTTTGGGATGAAATTTGCCCGTTTAAATGTGATCGTTTTTAGCTGTTGCCAAACAGCTATATTCGTAGGTATCAACGGAAATTCCGTTGGAATTCCATCGATATTTAACTCTATAAATTCTATACCCCTCCCATTCCCAAATTCACAACTTCACAAACAAACTTATAAAATGTCTACTCCTTCTTATTTTCGATCATGGATGGATGGTGAGAGAATGAATCCTGAAACAAAGCTTTTGAACGATGAATATGTAAATGATGTTATGGAGTTCATGGGATTAGCATGTCAACAACCTCGGAAAAAATACAGTCATAAGTTAGTTTGTCAATGTTCTTTATGTAGGAATTCTCACAATATCAGGGTAGATAGTATGAAATCACTTATATATGAATGGTTTTATGCCGAATTATAAGATTTGATATTTACATGGAGAATGGCCAAATATTGTTGCTAGTAGTAGCAGTAGCGAACAATTGGCTGATAGAATAGAGGAACATAGAACGGAATAAGATTTTTGGGCACATACGGTTCAAGTGGTTAATGACGTTTATATGGAAAATATAGAGTCGGCGCAAGTTTTGAATGAAGCACCTAATTTAGAAGCGCGATGGTTTTTTGATATGTTAGACGCAACGAATGATCCATTATATAGAAGATATAGAGATGGTCATTCGCCTTTATCATCTGCAAGTAGGTTGATGGAGATAAAGAGAGACTATAATTTGCCTGAGGATGCAGTTGATGCAATAACCAATTTTGTGAAGGATATCTTTCCAAAGGATAACAATGCTCCGGGTTCATATTACGAGATACAAAAACTAGTATCTGGGCTTGGATTATTGTATCAGGTTGTAGACCTGTGCATCGGAAATTGTATGATTTATTGGAGACATGATGAAAACTGGACAACTTTTCGATGTTGCCGCAAACCAAGGTATAAGGATACAGTCAATAAAGTTTCAATGCCTTACAAGAGGATGTGGTATATGCCACTAACAGATAGGCTAAAAAGATTGTATCAGTCTGAGAGAACAATTGCGACAATGAGATGGCATGCTGAGCATAAATTTGATGGAGATATTACACATCCTTCTGATGCCAAAGCTTTGCGTCATTTTCAGTGTACTTATCCAGATTCTTCATGTGAGAGAAGAAATGTGTATCTCGAATTAAATACATATGGATTCAGCCCATTCGGGAAACATGGTAGAAAATATTCTCTATGGCTAGTCATCGTCATACCTTACAATTTTCCGCCATATTTGTGTATGAACCGAAAGTTTCTATTTTTCTCTGTTCTTATACATGGCCCAGAGGATCCGAAACGAGTGCTTGACGTATTTTTGCAGCCATTAATATATGAGTTGAACACATTATGAGAGTTTGGGGAGGAGGTGTGTGATGTGACGCTAGAATAAAATTTTAAGATGTGTGGGGTCCTAATGTGGACTATAAGCGATTTCCCAGCGTGTGACATTTATCAAGATGGATAACTCACATGAGACTAGCATGTCCATATTGTAATAATGACACCAACTCATTCCAGCTGACGAATGGAAGGAAAACATGTTGGTTTGATTGTCCCCGAAGATTTTTGCCCCAAATCATCAATATCGTCGATCAACTACATTATTCACAAAGAAGAGATGTGTTCAAGGTCCACCACATGAATTAGATGGCATAGAACAATTACAACAAATGCTCGATTTTGGTGTTGAGATGACCAATGATGCTAATGTTGGTGGGAACGAACATGGCCATTATGATAGTTATGTAGAAAATCATCATTGGCACAAAAAATCATATTTTGGGAATTGTCTTATTGGAAAACACATTTTTTGAGGCATATGATAGATGTCATGCATGTTGAGAAGAACTTCTTCGACAAGATTATGAACATCGTGCTTAATGTCCAAGACAATTTGAAGTCTAGATTAGATTTTCGGTGCATTTGTTCTCTTCTTGAGCTTCACATCACGGACGATGGAAGATGACCAATTTCTGCATTTAGATTATCTAAGAATGCAAGTGATGAGTTCTTTCTCCGGATTATTCAAAAGGTTAGATTCCCCGATGGATACGCATCTAATCAGAGAAATTGTTTTGATATCGGAGAAGGAAAATTCATTGGTATGAAAAGTCATGATTGTCATGTAGTGATGCAATGCCTTCTCCCATTTGCATTTGTGAATCTCCTTCCAACAGATGTTCACGAAGCCGTTTCATATATTAATTTATTTATTTATGTACAATTTAGTTATATGTTTTAATTATTGATTACTTATAATGTTTTCTCGAATTTCAGCGTTTGGAGCATTCTTTCGTGATATTAGCCGAATGACACTTACCGCGGATGGTATTTCCACATTACAAAGGAATATACCAAAATCCTGTGCGATTTGGAGAAGATTTTCCCACCGTCATTCTTTGATGTTATGGAACATCTAACGGTCCACCTTTCTCGTGAAGCATCACTAGGTGGACCGGTTCAATATCAGTGGATGTACCCTTTCGAACATGTTTCACTTGAAGAAGAAGGTCAAAAATCTTAGCATAGTAGAGGGTTCTATTGTGGCACAGAGTCAGAATATTACTTTCCAAGAAATGTTCGTACAAAAATCCGAAGAACTTCTCGACATGATGACAGTGGAGAACATCCTACGTATCCCGCTTACGTCCCAAGTGTTTTCTAAAAAATTGGAAGACTTATCAGAAAAGATAAGACTCGCCGACTTACAGACCAAAAGTGGAGACATCTACATACATATATCCTCAATAACTGTGAAGATATGTTAGAGTATGAAAGATAAATTAACATGAAAACATTACTCTTTCTTTTAGAAATTGTTATTATATAGTGTGCTATACCTTTTGTATGTTATAACCTTGTAGGATATACTTGGCGATGGTATGTGGTTACTTTCCGGATAAATCTGAAGCCGAAATAGAAGCTCTTAAACAGGAAGAGTATTACAAGTGGCTAAAATATTTTGTAAGTGTGTGATTATATGCAAATTAATTAAACCTTTTAATTACATTTGTTTCTAATTAATGTGAATGTTATATTGGTTGGAGAGGAAACAGTTATTGGTCGGATGCTTTCGACATGGTTGATCAAACTCGCGAGAGGTCCCAAAAAAATATCACGTCCTACCCAAGATATTGCAAGAGAGGATTCACTTACGATTTAGATATGGGAGGACAACATTAGACAATGATATATCGTCTACCTCCGGAGACGTTGTCTACTATGGCATCCTTCGAGAGATATTGGATGTCCATTACCCAGTGATGTTGAAATTGAGATGTGTTGTCTTCATGTGTGATTGGTATGATACAACTGATTGTAGAGGTGTCAAAGTAATCATGTGTGATTGGTATGATACAACTGATGGTAGAGGTGTCAAAGTAAACAAATTTGGCGTGACTTCGATCAATTCACGTAGGAGACTTGGAAAATATGATTCTTTCATTCTTGCTACACAAGCAGATCAGATATAATTTTTTTATTTGAAAAACTATTCAATGATAAATGTATAACATATATATTCAGCAATTTTTTAGGTATCTTACATCACGTACCAACGCATCTCAGTTAGGAACGATCCATGGATAGCGGTAACGCAAATAAATCACATGATAATGATAGAAGGCGTTTGTGAGCATAGCCCATTACAACCAATTGGCAATGGTTCACTAGATGAGATTGAACCTTCTATGGAAGTCAATCTTGTGGTTAAGTTTAGCGGATTCGGTGATTCAACTGCCGGTATACATGACGTGAACGACGAGTCCGGTAAAGAATTTGAAGATGATACATATTCTACTCCTTCCGATTATTGATCATCATCTGAGTAAATTTTATGTAACATTTTATGTATTTCTACTTTTATAATTCTTTTAATTTGAGAGATATTCCTATGAGATTGATACATTTTTTTTGTAATTTTATGCATATTTTTAATTTCATTTTTGAATATATATGTAAATTATGTGTTAATCATTTTGAAAACATATATAATTACTCTATATATCATTAATATATATGTAAATTATGTGTTAATTATATATCCTTTGACATATAGTGGAATAAAGGGGAAATCTACAAATTATATACGGATTTCCAAAATCCGTCTGTAATCCGTCGATTTCCCCATTTTTACATATTTTTATTATTGATTTTGAAAACCGGTTTATAATCAATATTGATTTTGGAAACATGTTTATAAACAATATCATTAATGTAGGTGCTATGGTATCATTTGAGATATATTGATAAAACGTTTAAAAAAAAACATTTGGAAAATCTAAAACTCTAAACCCTAAACCCCAAAATCTAGAAGATCAAACCCTAAACCCAAAACTCTAAAAGATCAAACTCTAAACCCCCAAATCCAAATAATCAAATCCTAAACTCCAAAATCCAAATGACAAAAGCCTTTTATTACTTATATATACATTTAGCAATATTATTTTTTCATTTTACCAATGGATCTCAAACCCCAAACCCCTTATTTACAAAAATTCACAGTATATCACACATATATGCCTTCACATCAGCTCGTGCATTATATGCGTCCTCAATCTCTACATCCATGTCTACATGTGATGAAAAAGGTCCAATATATGCGTTTCCATCACTGTTTTCTTCATCCCTGAACCTTCTAGAATGAAATTTTAAGACAACATACCAACTAGATATATCATCCTCCCTTGAGTAAAAAACTTGTCTCGCCTGAGAAGCTAATATGTATGGTTCCCGCAGAAATGAAACTTGACACGGATTCAGGTTAACCAATGTGTATCCATCTTCCAATTTTACTCCGTTGCCTCTTACTGCCCACTGACATCTGAATATAGACAAATAAAAAAATTATAATCCAGCAAGATTATGTCTGTTACTCTCCCATAATATGTTACTAATTCAGCAACTTGTGCAATGTCCTTTGTACTCGATCTACACATTGCAGTTGCCTCATAGAAAACACCACTATTTTGAGTTTTTTTTGTCAACCTAGATCATGTGAAACCGCTTCCCATTCATTATATAACCTGTATAGGACCTAGCAAATATAAATTTAGTTCAGCATATTTTATGCTAAAATCAAAGTAAATGAAATTCAGAAAGAGTAACTAACACTTGCATGTTCCTTTAACCATTTAGCAAAATTCTGTGCATGTGTACGCCATATAACATTTGTATCGCGTCTACATTTTGCATTTGTATCTTGTAGATATATTAGATGCATCCTTGAAAAACAAATGAAGGTATCATACGGTTATATTCATAACATGAATGATAAGTTAAACATTAAATTGCGGTATCTTACTCAACATAAGGGTCTATGCAAGTCGTGTTCAGAATTGCAAAACAAGGTGTGCTATTCTCTTCTCCATATCAGTCGAGGTAATTGAAGTGGCAGCGGATATTTGACGGCCTTCTAAGATAGAATCACTCTCATAATCAGTATTTGTATCCAGTTTTTTTTGTTCCATACTTGTTGTTTTCTTAAGAAAATCACTACAAAACCGCATGTACTCTTCTGCTAAGTAGGACTCCGCAATACAACCCGCAGGTCATGTTGCGTTTCTAACGAAATATTTGAGAACTTTCATGTACCTACACGAGAATAACAAAATAAAATTAATTTGATTGACATAAAAAATAATGTGAAAACATTAAAGTAGAAGTTTTACCTCTCAAATGGACACATCCAACGAAAATGGACTGGTCCACTTAGTCTAGCTTCTCTTCTGAGGTGAACTCTCAAGTGTACCATAATATCAAAGAAGGTGTGAGCGAAATATCTCTCGAACATGCATATATTTTCCATGACTTCAGCTTCCATTTTCAAAATTTTCTCCTTATCAATAACCCGTTGGCACAGTTGACTGAAGAATGCACATAAACGTAATATTGCATACCTCTAAGTGAAGCCGGGAGAAACTATTGCATCAACACATGATAATCATGTGATTTGAGTCCTGATACCTCACAGTCTTTGAGTGATACGCATCTGGATATGTTCGAACAATATCCATCATGCCCTTTAAAATCAAGAAGGCGCTTACAAAAGAATTTCTTCTCATTCTTGGACAGCGACCAAGGTATGTTTTATCCCTTTGGTGCGAGGATGGAGATCTCTCCTAATACCAAGAAGTTCGAAATCCTTACGAGTATTCAGCCCATCCTTTGATTTCTCACAATGCAATATTGTTGAGACAATGCTTGCAGCTACATTCCGTTCTATATGCATGACATCCAAGTTGTGCCCTATAGGGATGTCCTGTGTCATAAAAAAACAAGACAAAGGTTAGAAACATATATGGAGGCCAGTTGAAAATTTAAATATAATTAATGAACACTGTTAAAAATATGCATATTGAAGAAGATTGACCTTTCTTCCATCTAGACAACTCATCCTCATCTACTTCTACTCCTTCCTCTTCATCGGAATCACTAGACACACCCTCACTATGATTGTCTTCTTTCACGGAAGAATTTATTTTCCTTTTACGGACAACTTCTTTAACCTTCCCAAAATTGTTTTTGAAGTTTCTCAGGTTCTCATAAATCTCATGACCAGATAATATCATATTCTTTCAACCATGCTAAGCGTGTCCATCAAACTAGGTTTTCTTTTCCCGGTACCTATGTGTTGGTGCGAGATCCTTCCTATGAGACATATAAACATGTTTTCTACTACACTTCAGCCACATACTATCTGTGTTTTTTTCGCAGAGAGGACATCCCAATTTTCCCTTCACTTTACACCCAGCAAGATTCCCATATGCAGGAAAATCACTAATGGTCCATAGTAGCATTGCTTTCAGAGTAAACACAGACTTACTGAAAGTTAAAATGTAAACGCTCCTTCATTCCATAAGTGGTTTAGATCATCTACTAGGGGTTCTAAGTAGATATCAATATTGTTACCAAGTTGCTGTGAACCGGGAATCAGCAAGGTTAGCATAATGTTCTCCTTCTTCATACATAGATCGAGAGGCAAGAATTAAGAGAGAAGTGGTACATGTGAACGCAGGAGAAGGATGGAAACATAAAAGGAGGGGGGGGNAAGGGGGGGGGGGGGGGCTTATAAGGGCTGACGTGGAATTTGAAGGGCCGCCTAGTCCCAAAAGTGAATACACTTCGTAACATGTGCAAACGAACCTTTTCAATATCTAGACTAGTCGCGGTGTCTCTTCGCCTTGTCGATTATTAAGAAAAATCTGAAGGCCTCGGCTAGACAGCTTCAATCGACATAAATCATTAGTCGACTTGGGGGGGGGGTAACTGTTGGGCAAGGGTTTGACACCCACTATGAGGCCCAACAAGAATATCTGATTAAGGCCCAGAAAAAGAGCCCAAAACCGATAAACAAGATCCGACCCGATGAGAGACACACGGACCCCGTCACTGTTCATGATGTGACGAGTTCGAGTCATAAGGATTAGTATAAATAGGACATGTCAGAGATGTATGAAGGGGGTCGGGAAAAGAGAGGGTGGGACATCGCCGATATCAAAGAGACACAAGTACGATCATAAGAGAACGCTTGGAATGTCAGGGTGGAGAAGATAACAGCCAGGTGCCCCGACTATTGAATCGTTTGAGTAAGACGTCTGTAAAGCAACCTCGTCTACTTGACCACCTCGTCTATTGAAGTCACCACAATTTCGACAGGAAACAAGATCACACCTACGAGAGAGACATAGTCGCCATAGAGATAGGAAGTCCTTGTTGACGAATGCTCATAGCCGAAGTGAAGATAGTTAGTATCAAAAGGTATCGTAAAATAGCCTCGTCTAGTCTACCTGTTGTATTTTTAGGAATATTAAATTATATATATATATATATATATATTGTCTAATCCTTTTGATATATTTGACTGAGTCTATAGGTTGCAAAAACCAGTTAAACAATAATGTAAAGGCGCGATCAGTCCACGGTGTCCTAACCTAGTACTATTGATGTTTCCATTTTTAAGCAGTTATGGAAAGGAAAAAAGTAAAACTAGAGAGAGAAAGGAAAAAAGAATTAAGAGAGAAGTGGTACATGTGAACGAAAGAGAAGGATGGAAACATAAAAGGAGGGGGGCCTTATAAGGGCTGATGTGGAATTTGAAGGGCCGCCTAGTCCCAAAAGTGAATACACTTCGTAACATGTGCAAGCGAACCTTTTCAATATCTAGACTAGTCGCGGTGTCTCTTCGCCTTGTCGATTATTAAGAACAATCTCAAGGCCTCGGCTAGACAGCTTCAATCGACATAAATCNGGGGGGGGGGTAACTGTTGGGCAAGGGTTTGACACCCACTAGGTTGCTTTACAGACGTCTTACTCAAACGATTCGATAGTCGGGGCACCTGGCTGTTATCTTCTCCACCCTGACATTCCAGGCGTTCTCTTATGATCGTACTTGTGTCTCTTCGATATCGGCGATATCAAACCCTTGCCCAACAGTTACCCCCCCAAGTCGACTAATGATTTATGTCGATTGAAGCTGTCTAGCCGAGGCCTTGAGATTTTTCTTAATAATCGACAAGGCGAAGAGACACCGCAACTAGTCTAGATATTGAAAAGGTTCGTTTTCACATGTTACGAAGTGTATTCACTTTTGGGACTAGGCGACCCTTCAAATTCCACGTCAGCCCTTATAAGCCCCCCCTCCTTTTATGTTTCCATCCTTCTCATGCGTTCACATGTACCACTTCTCTCTTAATTCTTTTTTCCTTTCTCTCTGTAGTTTACTAATAAGACAAACCAACAACTGTAATTACTATTCCTCATATTGAACATGTTAAAACCATATGTTGACAGTCCAAGCCGCAAGTTCCTTTCCTCAACATGAAATGAAGGATATGTGGAATTCATTTGTTCCCAAGTTGCAGAATCAACCGGGTGTATGAGTTTTCCATCGCTACTCTTGTTACTAGAATGCCACCGGCAGTTTCTGGCCATTTCCTCAAACCTAAACATCCTCTTCAGCCTTGGTATGATTGGAAAGTATCTTAATACTTTATTTGGGACACCTTTTTTAACCTCACCAATATGCATATTCATCTTCCACCTTGAAGAATTTCATTTAGGACAATTATCAAGTTGTTTCAACTAATTTCTGAATATACAGCAGTCATTGATACATGCATGAATCTTTTGATAACCCTTATCAAAAGACATCAAAAATATCTTAACATCATATAAGGATGTATGAAGAATGTTATGATCTGGTAACATATTCAACAATGTATCTAGGAGATCATTAAAAATCTTGCCAGACCAGCCATTCTGAGTCTTGAGTCTAAACAATGAAACAATTGCAGATATCTTGCTATGGGTTGCACAACCTGGATATAATGGAGTTTCAGCATCGGCTAGCTTTGCCAAGAACTCATCCTCTTCCCTACCCTCACCCTCCGCCAACTCTCATAAATCACCCATAGCAGCTAAGTCATCATCTAAACACTCCTCAGCTATGTATAAACCAAAGACCTCTTCATTCCGCTGTGTAACATTCCTTTCACCTTCACCAACATAGTTTGCTTCCCCATGATGATACCAATCCTTATGCAGCTTGTATACCTCATCCATTCCCCTGGTGATTAGATGATTAACTACATCACTGCATCTATGTCGATCCACATTGCGGGAGTCACTACAAGGGAAAACTATCAGCTGATTATATCCTAAATGCCTAGTCACATTGCGAACAAATTTCCAAGCACCTCTCTTGTAATTAGGATCAAGTCTTCAGTTAATGAAAACAACAAAAGCTTAAGACTTCCAACCTCAGACCTAAAACCTAACATATATAACTTAACTCCATACCTGCAAAGATGCACCCATGCCTTGTCCAACATTTTAAGATCTAATCCTAATTAAGATAATGATAATTGGGTACTATCAACTAGTATAAAAATGAGGTTTGAGACAATCAGAATATCGGCAAAAATAAAAACACAACAGCCACAACAATGTATTAAGCAACCAAGCCTAACGATCATTAGTAAACAAGAAATGATCTAAGCCTAATTAAGACAATTGGAAATTGGTACCGTCAACGAGTCTATAAAATACTTATAAATCGATTAGAATTACAGAAAAACAACAAAGCTAGAACAATGTATTAACTAACATAGGATATAAATGTATAAGTCAACAAGAGAAAAAATTAATTATTAAACAATACAAACATGTAATTGATAACAAAGTATAAGACTAAAGAACTTGATAGAACCAATTCATGATCGACTAACAATGAAAAGTGAACATAAAAGAAATGAATCAATTTATAATACATTTGGGACTAACCTGTGGGACTAACCTGTCGTTTAAGTGGTATGAAATTGAAGCTTTGATTCCAGAATATAGCAATCAGCATTGCGAAAGAAATAAGCGAATGAGTCTAAAATGACATACAATAGATTCTTGAGACAAAAATAAAAATATGTACTTGTTCACATCTATACTTGTTCAAATATAATTTCAACCAACAAAGCCTACTAATTTCAATCTAAATCACTACTCTTAACCACAAGAACACTATAGAAGAAGGAAAAATCAAATCAGAGAGAGAGAGATTGATCACATTAGCTAATGGTAGTCATGGCTCAAAGAAGAAATTAGATGACACAGAGAAACCATCTCAGACTCATAGATGATTAAAGCCCTTTGTTCACGACCTAAATAAGAAATCAGATAAATTACCTGTTGACCAATGCCAAACACAAAAACTCCTCTAGCTACTGACAAGACAAGAAAACTCAAAAGGTGGATGGTGAGTTTGTTACCGGACCTTTCAAAGACACGAAATCATAGATTGTTACCGATTTTACCCTAGTGGATGCGCTTAGAATCAAAGGTGGTGACAGTGAGTTTCTTGTCTTGTCCAGAGCTAGGATTAGTGGATGCGCTTAGAAATCGAAGATATTGTCACCATCTAGCTGGGGGATTGAAGCTATAAATGAAAATCAAAGCTGGTACAGTGAATTTTTCCAAAAATATTCTTTTTTTTTTGCTAAGTTCCCGCTATAGAGTGATTTTAGGTTCCCGCTGTAGAGTAACATTAGGTCATGCTTATTGATTTCCTATCTCAGCGTTTTTTATTGCTATGATATTGTAACCAAAATGACAACATCATAATCTATACTACTTGTGTAAAGCGTGCTATCATGGTCTGCTATCAATGCCCCTTTTTTGTAGTGATCCTATGATCTTGATTCAATTGATCAAGTTAAATCTAGCATTAAGACCATTTACTACATGAAGATTTAAGAGTTTCAATTCCTAAACATCACATTTCATAACCTAATCACCCTCATCTACCTAACTATTTTCTTAAAATGGAACTACTCACTCATAATCTTAGAAGAAGATTTGATAAGAAATAAACAATCAAAAACAAGAAATCAATCTAAAATAAGCAAAAGATTAAGGTGATTATAAAGTTTTTAAGAGAAAAAGAGATGATCCTTCCAAATTAGGTTTTAAAGCTTAAAAAGAATCCTAATAGTGGCATTGGGTGAACCCAAAAAAAGTTGGGTTAACCCAATCCAAAATGGGTTTAAACCAAAAGAGGAAAAGTCAAAAGGGTAATTTCTCAGATGATACCGGTTTGGCCAAACCGATAACCCACACCGGTATCAACTTTTTTCGTGTGTACCAGTTTGGCCAAACCGGTACACTTTTCCAGTGATTGCTCTCTAGAAACTGATTTTATCTATACCGGTTTGTCTTGCCCGGTACACCAAACCGGTATTCTCTTTCTTCAATTGTACCGGTTTGTCCAAACTGATACATTAAACCGGTATAACTTGTTTTCACCCTTTCTCCAATCTTTTGAGCTTCTTTGATCCGCGCTTTCGGTTCCTCCACTTCCAACACCTAAACAAATGAAATGCAATGCAAATGTATGCTAAACTAACCTATATGCATTTCAAATCTACTTAGAATGGATGCAAAATAACAGTTAAAACGTACTAAAAATGTAATATATCAACTTCCCGAAACTTATCCGTTGCTTTTGCTCAAGAAAACCGCAAAGGAAAGTGAGAGAGAGAGGTTTGAAAGTAGAAACCTCAGAGCAAAAAGATTAAGCAAAAGCCTAGTGAACTAACATCTAAAACATGATACATCATCAATCCAAACTATTATCTCTACTCATCAAATCATTTAAGCATTCTCACTATCCATTCTAAGATCCACCTGTCTAGTCCAAGTTATCTTCCTACATTCAAATTATTTTTATAAGTGAAGCATGCTCAAATAGATAACTTGAAGGTTTCAATTGGTGAGGCCGAAAGGGGATTCCAATGCATCAAGAGACGGATCACACTCAATCGTTGGGTTATCACTCAAAAAGGAGTGATTGAATTGGAAAAATAAAAACAAGACAACAGGCAATGGGGCATACAATCTCACAACTTCCATTTCTAATGATTCCCCAATTCCCGAGTCCTATTCTACCATCTTCCAAGAGTTCCAACCACTCCTTTTTAAATCAAAACTTCCCAATCAACTCTTTCTTTCATATATTTTTCATTCTAGGCTTTTCTTTTCTCCACTATATTCTTCATATACCCCTTATACTATTTTAAAATGTATTAGCTCTCTTTTTTTGCATCTTTTTATCACTTAGGTTATTCTTTTCATTCATGTGATTTCCTAGCCTTTTCCTTTTTAAATAACTTAGAGCTTTTCTCTTTTAAAACTTAGGGGTTCTCTAATTTTACTTTCAAAACTAGTGGAGATTAGTCAGTCTTTTTCAAACTTATCAATCCTGTTTCCTCGTTTACCAAACATTTTCCCTTGAAGTTTAAACTACTAAACCGCTTCCACCCTCACCTTTTAGAAAAAGAACTAGAACCATGTCTATAGCTAAAACTCCAAAACTATTAAGATCTACCCAGTACCCAACATTCACATTCCTAACTACGCTTCCAAAGAGCTAGATGATAATCAATCTAGCTAAATGAAAGTATTCAATTGTCGCCCTTTATTCTCTTGATTTTTTGCCGATCAATCACAAAAAGAAAATAAAATCGCAAGTGTTTGGGTAATTGGGTTTTACGGTAGAGAGGGAAATCATTCTAAAAATGAGAATGACCGGTTTAGCCACAAGTGTTTAGGCTTTTGGGTGACTAAACCGTTTTAAATGATTAAACCTTCAAACACACCAATATATCTATTGAGCAAGATAATTAGTCATCCAAATTAAGTCCAAATAGTTATGAAGATAACCTAGAACTAGCAAGCTTCGAGAATTTACCGATAGATTTTGAAATTTCAAGATCCAATACATGAACTTCAAGACTTTTCAAGACTACTAGAATGTTCAATCCTATTCATCACACTTGAGATACTAATTCAAAAGGCTAGAGCTTCAACTTTACAAGGCATTTCATCATTGGTTTGCTATGCAATTGATGCAACTAAATGCAACCTATGATAAGAATGTAATGAAGCTAAATGCAATGTTTTTGAAGAATTTTGAATTTTTATTTTATTTTTAGGGATTTTTTTAACTATCCACAATGCATGATAAGATCAAAAATCAAAACTAGATTAGCTACGGTCCCTCCTCCAAACTTAATTCACACGGTCCCTTGTGTGAAAAAGAATCTGGAGGAAGGGACAAAAGTGAGAATTAAAAGATAAAATGCATGTATTTACAAGGTGTAGAAGTAGTACCTCAATAGTAAGGAAATGTAGGATCATAGGGTTCCTCATCAGAAGAGAAACCCGGAGACTTGTTATCCGAATCGGGAAGTGGTGGTGTTGGTATTCTCCATCGCCGCCTATGTTGCCTCGGTGCATCTACCAAACTCCTTGGTTGAAACGCAGTTGATTGGCTTGAACCTTCACCTCCATGGTAGGAATGTCGCCGAGATGCATCATCTTTGACATCCATACACTCTTGCGAGTCATCCTCGTGTTGGTGAGGTAATGGTTGTTGGTCAAAACGAACATCGGCTCCGCATTCTATGCACATCGTCCCCTTGAAAATGATGGATGTTAGCTTCTTTACCTTCTTGATTAGATTCATCATTGTCCGGTCTTGGAACATGTTCCACCGACTCAGCTTCTTCTTCTCCAGATACAGATCCTGTACATGTCCGGACCAAAGCGGCATGGAGGAAGCCTCGGGGTAATACCTAGCACGTCCATAAATCGCGCTTTGATCTTGGGAAGGTTTCGTTGTTGGTGCGGATGTACGAGGATGGTTCACGGATTGTAACGATTCTTGATGGAGACGGTTCAGACATTGGTGCGGCGTGTGAAAGATTTATAATCCTGGTTGGGAAGTAGAAATGTGTCTTTTTCCCATTTTCTTGGGTGTACCGATAGGCTTATTTGTACTCGGATTCTTGTTTCACCTTCCCGACTAGGATTTGCATCTTGTTGAGAGACTTGATGTCCATAAGCTTGGGGGCCGTGTCCATACTTGGCCTAAGCCTCTCTAGATCCAGGAAGAGCTCTTCATTATCCAATCCTGTTCGAATAAAGGGTGCTAGTCCCAAACGAAAGAATCCCAATTCACCCTCCATAATACTTCCTCCTTTTTATCTCTAAAAGAATGAGTGAGTAAGGAGTTTCTGAACATATCTTATCACGGGATGGCGAAGTTTTGTGCCCTTGGTCCTTTCTGCCGAGAATTTGCATGAACCAATACATCTCCACATTATATCGTTTTCCCAAAATGCTATTTCAAAATGAGATCCTCCTTCTGCTGAGAAACCATAGATCTTGGCTATCTTGTCAAAACCCAAAGTGTGGTTCGTGCCATTCAAATCATTGAATTCAATCCTTCCACCTCTATCTAGGTATTTTTTCTTATCCTCATACGAAAAAACCTTCAATGTAGCAAAGAGCATACACATGTGTTTTTGGTATGATGAAAAACACATGTTCAAGACGCTTCCAATCCCCATTCCCGTCAAAAGAGTTTTGACCTCATTGTATATACCAAACATCTTCAAAGTACTTGGATCCGGGAAAATGGATTCGACAAAATCTACTTCCATGCGAGCTTTATAAAGCTCGGTTGGGGTAGGTGTTGTTTGAGGATTGCGTTCCATAGGAGCCGGAGGATGAAGTGGTTGTTACGGTAAAACCGGTTCATTGACATTGGATTGACTTTGTGCCACATATGAATTGTCCGTGATGGTCTACCCGTCGGTTCATTGATAGTGATTCCGCCGCTACTAATCACATTTCCCTTTCTTGCTCTTTTTCATCTAGCGCGATGCCTTTTCCTTTTTCCTCTTTTGTTGGTTGTTTCTTTGGTGCCACGAATTCTTCCTACAAAATTGGAGATCATTATAAGGATATGCATTCTTATCCAATATGTGATCAAGTTCAAGAAAAACTTGTAGGGAAATCAAAATGGTTCAACACTTTCAACTCATCATGATTCTATGATTAAACTCCAAGAAATTATAACAAGCTTCTAATCATTCAATGATATTTAATCATTCAAAACTTAAATTACGAAGATTAGATACAATTTAAAAGACTAACAAAAATGTTGAGAATAAATCCAATTCGAGCACACATTCATAGTTACTCTCTTGTAATTAACTTAAACATATCTTCAAAACTCTCACTTAACCACAATCTCCCAATTCCCCCAAACTTATCTCAAATTGCTCATGAACCCTAATTTCTCAATTTTGACAAAATCATGAAATTGAAGCTCAATCATTCAAGGAAACGGTAATGCACTTGGTGCCCAATGAGTTTCTAAGTCTAACTTACAAGATTCATCCCTAAAATCAAAGCAAAATCGATTTTTTGTTTTGGGCGAAAAATATTGCGCGAAAGAAAATAGAAGTTGGAGAGGTATACATTTGCTTAGTTGAATGGAAATGGAGAAGTAGTCAAAAGAACAAGAGAAATCCGAATATTAGCACGAAGAAGCTTCAAAATCGGCTCAAAATTGGTTGATAAATCGGAATTTGAATGAAAGTGATTTAGAAATCGTGTGAGAAGAAAGAGTGGGGAAAAAGGGTTTGAAAATCGGGTTAAAAATCACAGATTTCACAGAAAATAAAACCCATACTGGTTTGTCTAAACCGGTACGTTAAACCGATATTAGGTTTTAACGTCCGTACCGGTTCGGCCAAACCGGTACACCTTATTGATACTTAGTCTCTCGTCTTTTGCAAAACTTTTTGTATCGGTTTGGGTTGCCCGGTACACCAAACCGGTACGCCTGTATCCGTTTTTTCTTGTGGTGTACCGATTTACACAAACCGGTACACATATATCCGTTTCCAACGATCATCATACCTGCACCAATCAATACCCAAACTTCCCTAGAGGTTAGTACATCCAAAATCATGCCAAAAGAAGCTTGAAAATTAGAGAAAAAGTATGAAAAAGAAAGAATATGTACAAAGGATACCATGGGATTCCCTCCCAAGTGGGCTTGTTTAAAGCCGCTAAGCTTGACTTACCACTTTTTTAGGCTTGTGGTGGTTTATAAAGAGACACTGAATTCGTTTGCCAAGTATCTTTTCACTCTTTGACCATTAACAGTGAATTTTTTGCCATCCTTGCCCATTGGAACCATGGCTCCATATGGACGATTCTCTTTAACTGTGAAGGGACCCGACCATCGTGACTTCAAATGATATGGCTCATCCCATCAATACCATGTGATTTCTCTGAGTAACTTCTTCCTTTGATACCCTTCCAATCCATGTTGTTCTTTCTCCCAAACCAAGTAATTCACAATGTCAGCATACCATGACTCATTCCACCTGACAACACAAACCTTTCCAAGGGTGTAACCTAGATCTACAGCTTTGTTCAGCTTGTTGAACACTGGATTTATCGACATCAATTTCTCCTCAGGTAATAAATCATCAATAGGAAAATCATCATCAATCCTCAATCTTGATAAGTTGTCAGCCACCCCATTCTCAATACCTTTCTTATCCTTGATCTCAAGATCGAACTCTTGAAGCAACAAGATCCATTTCAGAAGTCTTGGTTTATCATCTTTCTTGGCTAGCAAATGTCTCAAAGTAGCATGGTCGGTGTAGACAATGACCTTAGAACCCACCAAGTAAGATCTAAACTTCTCAAATGCAAAGACAATTGCAAGCAATTCCTTCTCAGATGTGGCGTATTTAACTTGGGTATCGTCCAGTATCTTGCTTGCATAATAGATAACATGAAGCTTCTTGTCTTTCCTTTCACCCAGAACTGCTCCAACAGTATAATCGCTTGAAACGCACATGATTTCAAATGGCAAGTCCCAATTGGGTGGTTGAACTATTTGGGCACTTATCAACTCCCTCTTGATCTCGTGGAAAGATTCAAGGCACTCTTTATCAAAGTTAAAGTCTACTTCTTTGCATAATAGCCTGGTCAACGGTCTAGCGACTTTTGAGAAGTCTTTTATAAACCTTATGTAGAAATCTTCGTGTCCCAAAAAGATTTTGATTCCCTTAACTGATTTTTTTGCCGCAAGACTACTCATGACGTCAATCTTTGCTCTATCGACCTTAATTCCTTTCTCTAAAATTTGATTCCCAAGGACTATCCCATCTCTGACTATAAAATGACACTTTTCCCAATTAAGTACTAGATGAGTCTCCTCATATCTTTTCAGAACCCTACACAAACTAAACAAACACACATCAAACGAAGAGCCATTTACAAAGAAATCATCCATAAAAAATTCAACAACATTTTCAATCAAATCGGAGAAGATAGACATCATGCAATGCTGAAAATTTGCTGGGGCGTTTGATATCACTCGATTTTGATGCTTTATAGTGGGTATTTATACTTGATATTTGGCATCATTCGAGTGTTTTCCACGTGTTTTGGTATATTTTCAGTATTTTAGGTGTTTAAGACGTTATGGGGAAAAAGGATGGTTATGAGAAGAATTCAGGTGCAAATGGGCCAAATTAAATCTAAGGAATTTTAGATCGATCGATCTCATCCTAGATCGATCGATCTTGGAAGATAAAGAACGATGGATCGATCGATCCCTACTTGGATCGATTGATACCTGCACCCGAACCAACTTGGAAATTATCAAAAATATGCATTCGTCCTCAAGACTTGTTATGAATTTTCCTTATTAGATTAGGTTTTATTATTATTATAAATAGCTTAGGAATAGTTTTTTAGGGAGAACGGACAGACACACACAATTACAATTATTTTGAGAGCTTTTCAAAGAGAAGGAGATTTTCAACCCTGTATTCGGAGAAGATTTCTGAAACTCTGTCTTTACTTTTTAATAAAAATCGATTATCTTATTTATTTTCTTTGAATGATGTTGATTGTTGATTGTTTAGTCATGTCTGAGTACTCACTTTGTTAGGTTGTAGGGTTTATCCCAGGGAAATCATGATTTCATAGTTAGGGTTTGACATTATAAATTTGAATTGTTAGGTTCTTAGTCTAGATCTGTTACTATTGCTTGAACTAGTTTTATCACCTAGTTCATGATATTAGGTTAATAAATACAAAGGGATTTGGTTTAGAAACATGACATAATCTAGATGAGTAAGTGTCTCTGCTGGCGGAAGTATTGTCTTTGATGCTGATGAACATATCAAATATGAATTCATTGCATGGTTGAATTGTTTAAATACGACGGGAGTTTGTATTTGTGTAGTTCGATTATAGGGGTCTAATAGTTCAAGAGGATATTATCCTATCATTATCTATTGAGTTGAGAACCTATTTCATTAATAAAACTTGCATGTCAACATGAACTTCATACATGATAACCTGTGGAATTCCCTAACGCATAGAATTTTCTCTAGTTGCTTAAAAAACCATTTTAACTTACTATCTTTTAATCATTGTTTTAAAACCAAACACTACTTCTTATTACTGTCATAGCTAGAAACAAAAGTCTAACTGAGAGTCGTACAATCTGTTCTCTGAGGAATTTGACCCTTTACAATACTACGAGAATATGTTCTCTACAGTGTGGATTTAGGATAAAATCCTTAGCCTATCATCGTTACATAGCCTAAACGACATCCTTCGATAAGAAAAGGTGCCATAAGGGCATGTGAAAGTGGTTTTCTCTTGATCTTGTGAATGAATGGGTATTTGGAAGAATTTGGAATACCCATCCAAAAAGCAATATTATGGATGATTGGGTAAACATTCAAGCATTTGATCAATGAAAGGGGGTGGGAAATGATCTTTTCTTGTTGCTGTGTTGATTCTTCGGTAATAAATGCACATCATATGTCCGGTTATAGTTCTAGTAGGGATCAATTCATCATTTTCGTTTTTTACCACGGTTATACCACCCTTTTTTGGAACTACATGGACCGGTGAGATCCAAGTATTGTCCAAGATTGGGTATATAATACCGACATCTATGAGTTTTAAGATCTCTTTCTTAACCACTTCTTTCAACTTTGGGTTCAATCTATGTTGATGCTCAATAGAGACATAGACTCATTCTTTAAGTGGATTCTATGCATGAACAAGGTTGGTGAAATTCCCTTAATGTCATCTAAAGAGTAACCTATTGCTCTCCTATACTTCCTCGGTTCACATACCAAAGCATCAACCTCATCAATATTGAAGTCATCATTGACAATCACCGGGTGAGTAGAGTTAGAGCCGAGAAATACATACCAGAGACCTTTAGGTAAATGTTTAAGTTTTACCTTGGGAGCCTTGAGCTGACTCTAATCCTTATTATAGATAGACTTACCAATGCTAGCTTCTCCTTCAAAGTAAAGTGAATGGATGCAAGATTGTCTCAATTGAAGCGCATCTTCGAACTTTACTTCTCCTTTTAAGGCCTCGTGATTATCAAGCCTTCTACCATCTTTTCAACTTCAGCATTGAGAGCTCCTTGTTCATTAGGATTAATTGTTAAAGCCAATTGTAAAGCGTCTTCAGTGGCTAGCTCCTCCAAGTATTCATTTCCAAGATCATCCATAGTCTCTACATAAAAGACGTGGCCATCAATTGTTGGCTTCTTCATGATCTCTTTCATGTCATATTGTTGCACATGATCCTTGCCCAAGTGCAAGTCGATCTCTCCCTTCCTAAAATCAATGATGGCTCCAGCGGTTGCCAAGAAAAGTCTTCCAAAGATAAGTGGATCCATTGGCTCTTCGTCCATCTCCAAGACCACAAAATCGGTTAGAACTTTAGTGTTTCCTAGTCTCACTAGGAGATCCTAGTCTCACTAGGAGATCCTATAACATTCCAATCGGTACTCTAATAGAATTATCGGCCAACACCCGAGAGATCCTGAAAGGTTTAAATAAAAAGAAGCCAATTTTCTTAGCAATGGAGTATGGCATCAAGCTAACACTAGCTCCTAGATCGCACAAACATCTATCAAAGGTAAAGGGTCCTAGAGCAAAAACAAGAGTAAAAATCCCTGGATCATGATTTTTTTTGGAGGGTCTTCCATGTTGACACTTCTTTGAAAGTATGACCATTCCTTCCAAAGTTTTAAGTTTCTTCTTGATTGCATCTTTCAGAAACTTGCTATAATGAGGATCAAGCATGAAAACATCAATGATAGGCATTAGTTGCTTCTTGAAACGACTCAGAAATGGGAGCTTAAGTTCATAAAAAGGTGGCTCATAAACTAGTGCTTTTGGTGTAGAGTCTTCACCATTGTCTTTTCCTTTACCCTTTGAGTCAACCACTTTCTCTTTAGTTGGTTTCTCAATCACATTTTCTTCACATAGGTCATCATCATCCTCAATGGAAATTACCTTCCCCCATCTTGCTTTTTAGTGTCCTCAATAAGAACTCTTGGAGGAAATTATTTACCTCTCCGGAGTGTGATGGAATTGATGTATTCCTTAGGGTTAGGTTCAGGTTCTCTAGGAAGTTGATCCATTGGTCGTTTGGAACTTGAAGTGATTGTAGCCACTTGATTGTCCAAAGCCTTTAAGTGAGAAGCCATGCTCTCTATCTTAGCATGAAGATAATCAGTTTTTGCATTGATGTCTTTCTTGAAAACCCCAAACTCAATGGCGTTCTTCCCTTGTCCATCTAGAAGTTGTCTCAACGATTGATTATTTTTATCTTGGGCATTGGAAGAAGAAGAAATTCCTTGAGATTATTGTGGAGGAGCTTGGGGGTTAGAGAAACCCGGTTTCTTGGAGAAGTATTGAGGCTTTGGTTGGAAACTGCCTTGATTGTTGAATTGAGCCTTGGGTTGTAAGCTTTGTTGTTGTTTCTTCGGAGGATAATGTTGATCTTGTGGATTAGTAACATTGGTGTTGCGGTATGAGAAACTTGGGCTTTTTTGGTAGTTGTTGTAGCCTTGATTGTAACCTTGATTACCCACATCAGCGAATTTTCCTGAGTAGCTTCTTGTTGAGGTTGGTAATCCTCTAGAACATCACCAACAAAGTTTATAGCTCCTTGTTAAGAGATGATGAACTTGTCAAGCTTATCCTTAAGGATTTCAAATCCTTTTTATACCCGATATTAGCTCCAGCGCCTCTGTCAGAACGATGATAGTCTTCCCTATAGTTACAATTACTCTGAACTAGATTCTCAACTAGTAATAACCCATTAGTCCCAGTCTGGTAAAAAAATATTCCCTTGACTAGAAGTGTCAAGCATTAACCTGTTCTTAGGATCAAGTCCTCTATATAGAGTACTGAGGAGACTCTCACCTGAGAATCCATGATATGGGAACTGGAGTGTGTAGCCCTTGAAACGTTCTCATGCTTCCTCAAAAGACTCATTCCCTTTCTGCACGAATCCTGAAATCTCATTTCGAAGTCGTGCAGTTCTTGATGTTGAGAAGTACCCGGTGAGAAATTATTTCTTCCAAACGTCCCAAGTATCAACCAAATTAGTGGGGACGTTCTTCTCCTAGGAATGTTCTTTTTCACCCAAAGAAATGGGAAAGAACCGGAGCTTAAAGGCATCTTCAGTCACATCATTAATCTTGACAGTGATGCACAACATATTGAAATTATCCAAATGGTCCAAAGGATCCTCCATTCGCAAGCCATGGAACTTCTTGGATTAGACCATATTGATGAGACTAGACTTAATCTCGAAATTTTTGTTAGCAATCGGTGGTGGACGAATGCATGTACAATGAGCATGAGCGGTTGGGGCATGATGAGCTCCAATGGTTCGAGGAGTTGGTGGTGGGTTATTGTGTCCACCACCATTGTTGTCTTGATTGTTATTATTTTGGTTATCCATTTCCAAGTCCAATCGTCGAAGGTGAGCAAGACGTTCTTGTTTTTGTCGTTTCCGAGTGTATTATCTCTCAAGCGCACAATGTCCTCAACTATTGGAATGAGATTTGTAGGGCCTCTGCTTCTCAAGTTCATACACCTGAAGTGAACAAACAAAATAGAGTAGAGAGATTAGCAAAATAAAAAAATTTGGCTTAGTCCCAAACAAATTCAAAGTAATAATGGTTAAAATCAATCCTGAAATGGCAACAACGCCAATTTGATAAACAATAATTTGCTAGTTCTTAGCTA
Source organism: Iberis pinnata (assembly GCA_900406425.1). Lineage (NCBI taxonomy): Eukaryota > Viridiplantae > Streptophyta > Magnoliopsida > Brassicales > Brassicaceae > Iberis > Iberis pinnata. The sequence continues at coordinate 4,212 of OVBE01002095.1, read as the reverse complement.
AGCAAATACTTCAGTCTACTTATGTCGATGTAACACTTAAGATTCAATCCATTTCAGGAAATGTTTAACACACTAATCGTATTAGAATTATGTATAGTCTAGGCTATTAAGATTTGTTGGTTTTAGACATTCAAACATGCATAAATTAAAAACTCAATAAAAAGTCAACAATTTCAAAAGTCAACAACAATTAGCAAAAGTCAACAGAAAATTAAACTTGAAATTAACAATAAAAGGCTAAAAATATGGTATAGGTTATTGATTCGTGTGATCAAATAATATCATGTGATGTTCAATGCTAACTATTAAGCTAATCCTTGGTTTAAGATTCCTATAAATAGACTAATCATTTTCCTAATCATGCAATTAAGACAATCTCTTGGATAATTACACAGTTATGAAACATTAAGTCCTAATCCATGATAAACCACTAAACTAACTAACACAAATCTCTTGGTTATGCTTTATTTAGCATGTAGAGATTGGTTCCGGCATTTCATCGAACACCTTTCGGGAACTATTCATCCTATGATCTAAATTCAATTGATCAAGTAAAATTTAGCATTAAGACTATCATCTACATGAAGATTTAAGAGTTTCAATTCCTAAACATCACATTCTATCACCTAATCACCCTAATCTACCTAACCATTTGCTTAAAATAGAACTACTCACTAATCATTGAGAAATCACAAAATCTTATTATAGATATGTGTTTAATCATGATTAGAAGAAGATTTGATAAGAAAGAAACAATCAAAAATAAGAAATCAAACTAAAATAAGCATAAGATTCAAAAGGTGATTACAAAATTCTTAAGAGAAAAAGAGATGATCCTTCCAAATTAGGTTTTAAAGCTTAAATAGTATCCGAAAAGTCGCATTGTGTTAACCCAAAAACAGTTGGGTTAACCCAATTCAAAATGGAACTACTCACTAATGATTGAAAAATCACAAAATATTATGATAGATATGTGTTTAATCATGATTAGAGAAGATTTGATAAGAAAGAAACAATCAAAAACAAGAAATCAAACTAAAATAAGCATAAGATTCAAAAAGCGATTACAAAGTTCTTAAGAGAAAAAGAGATGATCCTCCCAAATTAGATTTTAGAACTTAAATAGTATCCTAAAAGTGGTATTGGGTTAACCCAAAACAGTTTGGTTAATCCAATTCAAAATGGGTTTAAATCAAAGAGAAAAAGTCAAAAGATTGATTTCTCGGATGATACCAGTTTGGCCAAACTGATACGCCAAACTGGTATCAAGTTTTGTCGTGTGTACTGGTTTGGCCAAACCGGTACACTTGCCCGATGATTGCTCTCTGGAAATTGATTTTATTTGAACATGTTCGTCTTGCCCGATACACCAAACCGGTATGTTCTTTCTTCACCTATACTGGTTTGTCCAAACCGTTACTTTAAACTGGTACAACTTGTTTTCACACTTTCTCGAATCTTTTGAGCTCCTTTGATCCGCGCATTCGGTTCCTCCACTTCCAACACCTAAACAAATGAAATGGAATGAAAATATATGATAAACTAACCTATATGCATTGCAAATCTACTTAGAATGGATGCAAACTAAGAGTTAAAATGTACTAAAAACGTGATATATAAATGAGCCGTCGCCCCTTGAGATTATAGAAGATCTCCACACGAACAAGATGACTAGAGAAGATCAGGACCAGCTGGCTCGGGAGGTTCTTGAGTCCTCTAGAAGACGTATCGAGGAGATCCGGTCTACTCAGGCATCTCAAGGGGAAAGCAAAGACGTCCCCATGCAGACGGTATATGAAGTAGTGTCTCCGGTAAATAATATTTCAATATATATATATATATATATATATACTATTTCATATTATTGATACTAATACAATATTGTGTTCTTTTGTCAGACTACGAAGAAGTCGAAGGGGCGATGTTCGAATTACGGAACATGGCGGCTTATTGCTTCCCAGGATCAGGATCCTGAGCTGCAACAAATCATTATGAGGAGTCGAGGAGGAAGAACGAAGAGATGGAGATAATAAAGAAGGAAATGGATGCACAAGCGAAGGAGATAGAGGAGTTGAAGGCTTTGCAGGTGGAGCGACACTCAAATGGAGATGTTGCGGGCTTCACAAGTTAGAATGGAAGAATTTATGAGACGTTTCCTGGGGTAGATTAATATATTTATCGTTTTGTATAATTACAATTTTAGGATTTTTAAGAATATTTAGAATTTTTATGAATATATTTATTTATATTTTATATATATATTGAATTTTATTTTAATTTTAAATATATATATTAATAAATTTATATTAATATTTTTAATTTAATTTTTTTAACAATTTTTTCTGTCGATAATCCGTCGATATTTTTTAATATTTTTTAAGACTCCGTCGATATTTTTTATTTTTTTAATTTTTCGTCTATAATCCGTCGATATTTCCGACGGATTATCGACATATTTTTAAAACTGACCATCTATAAATGACCGACAAGATATGTCAATAATCTGTCGGTTTAATCCCTTTATTATACGGAAAACCAACATATATACCCGTCGATTTCTCTATGTTTTCTTCTAGTCCAAGGTCATCAATAGCGTAAGGGAAGAGAGAAAAACAATATTTCGAGCATTGTATCAGAGAAAATTTGACCTACCTATGTTTATCTTCAAATATGGTCTATAAGTCTCGAAGTAAACAGCTTCCATAATGCTCACGACGTGCCACAATTAAACTATGACTTGAATCCAGAAATTAATGCTCCACATGGATTAATTAATACTAATTTAATCACTAGACCCACACTTCAGGTCTATAAGTTAATCTGGTCTCAACAATCCATTTGAAAAAGAATCAAACCGATAGCCAAAGATCAAAAATGGAAACTCTTTTATACGGTCTAATCTCCATCTATCTCTCTATCTATGTCTCGTTTAGGAGATTTCTATGGCCCATTTCAACCACGATTAAGATTTTGCAGCGGCCGATCGGCCTCCTTAATTCGCCAAGCCAACTTATGAAGGCTAAAAACTATGAGTTTGATTTAAAGTCATATATGGCCAAAAAGTCCAAGTCCGTCATTAAGGCGCTTGATGAGGCTGTTCCAGTATGTGAGCCAATACCAATCATCCGTGAAGCCATGAGATACACACTTCTCTCTGGTGGAAAACACATAAGGCCAATACTTTGTTTGGCTTCATGTTCGCTCGTTGGAGGGCAAGAGTCAACTGCAATGCCCGCAGCATGTGCGGTTGAGATGATCCATGCAGCTTCACTCATCCAAGACGATCTACCTTGCATGGATGATGATAATCTCCGCCGTGGGAAACCAGCAAATCATAAAGTATTTGGTGAAAATATAGCCATATTAGCAGCTGATGCACTCATAGCTTTAGCCGTCATGAAAACAGTGACGTCTCAATCTTCGAATGTTCCTGCTGAGAGGCATCTCCAAGCCATTCAAGAGATGGCCAAAGCGGCAGGAACGGAAGGGCTCGTTGCAGGTCAAGCGGCAGATTTGGCCGGAGAAGGTAAGAAGTTTAATAATGAAGTAGGGCTAGAGCATCTTGAGTTTATACATTATCACAAAACAGGAAAATTGCTTGAAGCATCAGCTGTAATTGGAGGTATAATGGGAGGTGGATCTGATAAACAAATCGAAAGTCTTAGAAATTACGCGAGATGTATTGGGTTGATGTTTCAAGTGGTAGATGATGTGCTTGATGTCACCAAGTCGTCTGAAGAGCTTGGGAAAACAGCTGGAAAGGATTTGGTCACAGGTAAACTAACATATCCGAATTTGATGGGAGTGAAAAAGTCAATGGAATATGCTAAGAAATTGAACAGAGAAGCGAAAGAACATCTTAAGACGTTTGATTCCGACAAGGTAGCTTTGTTGTTGCTTCTCGCTGATTACCTTGCCAATAGACAAAACTGAATTATTGTTTCTCAAAAGCTTAATAGCCCGTTTGGAAATGTAAAAACATAAAGATCTTGCCCCTTGACCGCAACATTCTTATTGGGAAGTTTGTAGTGAAATTTTGGAATATTAAAAAGAGTAAATTATCATATATGCCATAAATTCCCAAAATATATATAAAAAATGTTGGGTTGTTGTCTGGGTTTTGTCTAAGTGGGCTTCATGGGCTTCGGTTAATGATTGGTATGTGGGCTTCGAATTTTGTCTTCAGGCCTGCAAAGAAACAGAGTTAGTTAA
>OVBE01002094.1:0-21980 GCA_900406425.1 Iberis pinnata | reverse complement strand
AAAATATAGGAATTAAAGCACTAAATCCATTTGATAGTGAAAAATGGCGACAGTTTCGAAACCTAAGCAGAAGCTAACAATTCCTTTGAAAACCAGAATCGTTATCTCTCTTATCTCCACCTTCACCGATATATCTCACCGTCTCGACGGCTCTATCAACCGTCGTTTCCTCCGCCTCTTCGATTTTCGTGCTCCTCCGAATCCTAAGCCTATTAACGCCGTCTCATCCTCCGACTTCGTCGTTGATCCCTCTCGTGATCTCTGGTTTCGATTGTTCACTCCACACGTATCCGGTGAACGTATTCCCGTCGTCGTGTTCTTCCACGGTGGAGGTTTCGTTTGCCTCGGCCCTAATACGCATCCCTACAATAATGTATGCCGCAGGTTCGCTAGGAAATTACCGGCTTATGTCATCTCCGTTAACTACCGTCTCGCTCCGGAGCATCGTTACCCTGCTCAATACGACGACGGTTTCGACATCCTCAATTACCTCGAGGCGAATCGCGGCACGGTCCTCCCGGCGAACGCCGATCTGTCGAGATGCTTCTTGGCTGGAGACAGTGCCGGTGCAAACATCGCTCACAACGTAGCGATCCGAATTTGCCGCGCAAAATGTTTCAACGCCGTCAAAATCATAGGACTCATCTCGATCCAACCTTTTTTTGGAGGAGAAGAGAGGACGGAGGCGGAGAAACGCTTCGTCGGGATGCCTCTGGTATCACCCGATCGAGCAGACTGGTGCTGGAAAGCAATGTTGCCGAAGGGATCAAACCGAGACCACGAAGCGGCGAACGTCAGCGGACCAAACGCAATGGACATATCAGATCTGGATTACCCGGAGACGATGGTGGTCGTAGCCGGATTCGATCCGTTACAGGATTGGCAGAGAAGTTACTGCAAGTGGATAAAGTTATCAGGGAAAAGAGCAACACTAATCGAGTATCCAAACATGTTCCATGCCTTTTATGTCTTCCCTGAATTGCCCGAGTCGGGTCAGTTAATCCAACAGATTAAAGACTTTGTTAAGGAGCGCGTGGCTTCACTCTCCACTTAATTACACCTACCCACCCTTTTATATCATGTGTTCCTAAAATAAAACAAACAGTGCTAATCATGTGTTAAGGGATGCTTACATCTACTATTACTGTCAGTCAGTGTTCTAAGAACACTGTGGGACCAATCCCAGTGTATTATTAGTCTATTTTATTTTCATTATTGTAAAGCTACACTATGGTTTCATCATAAATGAATCGAATGGTCTTGTTTTGTGCGTAAATTCAAGGTCTTTCTTAATTCAGACAGTCAACTTTTGGTTTTAAGGCTCCAAATGGTAACAGTTGATCAAGCGGTGCGAATAAAAAAAATTAGCGAGACGATGCAGTACAACTGTGGTTTTTACAGAAAGCGAAACAAGTGCGACTTGTACAAAACAAACGATGCGAAATTGATTTTAAATGGTAACAAAAACAACATGTGGTACGAGACAAATATTTTAAATTTTTTTTAACATAACTAAAACATGATATTTTATCATTTTAATCAATATATTTTAATCGGCTTGGATCACCGTCCTTTATTAATTACTATCGATCCACCACCTTCCACCTGACCCAAGTTGTTCCGATATGACAACATATAACGTCCAATCCCCAACTACACACTATTGTACCCATTATTTGGTCTGAGAACTATCTTCATATCTATCCTCATAATTTTAGCGATGCCTTAAGCTTATGCCGCAGTGGTCTTTCCAAATGGACCAAATGGAAATTCCGGTACAACCATAACTCACATGAAGCTATTCACAATCTCAAACACCAAATTCAAGATATCTATGCCTCTGAAAGGCCAAACTTCCAACTCATTGCCACACTCAAATGCTCATTATTGACCCAATACCCGTTAGTGGAGGAGTACTCGAAAACTAAAAGCAGAGTTCAATGGCTTAATGAAGGTGACCGTAACACATCTTATTTTCACGCCAAAACAAAACAACGTCAAGCTTTTAATCGCGTCTCTATTATCCACGACTCAACTAGACATATACATCACAATGATGAAAGTATTCAAAGAGTTTTCAGTGACTATTTCCAACATCGTTATACCTCTAACTCACCAACAAACCATGACCCCATCCTTGAATACATTCACCCCCAGGTTACATCGGAGATGAATCTACATCTTGAAAAACCGGTCACTGAGGCAGAAGTCCATCTTGCCATCCAACAAATGGGCCGTTACAAATCATCGGACCCAGACGATTTTAATGCAGGTTTCTACAAGGATCATTGCTAGGAGTTAAAATCCAGTGTCCTCAATTACATTCATCATTTCATGCAAAAAAGTTATATCGATCCCGGACTAAACCACACGCACATTTGCCTCATACCAAAAATGACTAATCATGTTCAAGTCTTGGACTATAGGCCGATTAGCCTGACTAATGTAGCGTATAAGATTTTGTCGGAAGTCTTGGCTAACCGAAGTAAAACAATTCTTCCACATGTCATTTCTCCAACCCAAACTGCTTTTGTTCCCCATCGTCTTATTACCGACAACGTTCTCATTGCCCATGAACTCCTCCACTCCCTATCCCATTGCCGTTTGAGAGACCCTTTTATGGCATATCAACTGGATATCAGCAAGGCTTTTGATCGAATTTAATGGTCCTTTCTTATTGGTGTTCTGACTAAGCTTGGATTCTCATCAACATGGTGTAGATGGATTGCTTTTTTCTTAAGTTCAGTTACATACTATGTGCTCATCAGTGGTAGTCCTTATGGGCATATCACACATTTCTGGGGACTGCGACAAGGTGACCCTCTTTCACCATGCCTCTACATTCTCTGCACTGAAGCCTTATCCTAAATGCTGCAATTCACTACTGTAATGGTACCTTGACTTCTTTCCAAGCAAGCCGTGGAGGTCCACCTATCTCTCATCTCCTGTTTGTCGATGATTAGCTAATCTTCTGTCAAGCCTCTATCCCAGAATGTCAATCTCTCTTAAACATTCTTAACACATATGCTACTTACAGTGGTCAACTTATTAATTACACAAAGTCAAGAGTCCGTTTTGGCTATGCGGTTTCTTGGGTTGTTCAAATGAAAATCTGTAATTTATTGACTGTCCAAGTTACCTCAATGTTTGGCCGTTATCTTGGTTTTCTGGAGTTAAAAGGATGGGTCATGCGTTCACGTTTCCTTTCTATACTAGATCGTGTCCGGTTAAAGATAAACGGCTGGTCCAATCGTTTTCTATCTATGGCAGGGCGATACTTATTAAAGCGGTCTTGTATACCACAGCTTACCTTGCAAGACATCTTACCCGCATCTACCCCAGTCACTTTCTTCATCTCGCCCGATGTATCTTTATGGGACACGAATACGATACAAACTTATATAGACCCTTTGGATCAGCTGCGAATTCTTTTGAATCGTCCATCATCAACAACTGCCCCTGGCACACTGATATGGAACTTCAACAAGAATGAATAATACACTATTCGGTCAGGTTACCACTATCTCTGACCACTTCCCTCCTTTCCTGCAGCTACATCTACTTTTCCTTTCCAACGACTCTGGTCCTTGAAAATTCCCCCGAAGCTTAAGCACTTATGGTGGCGTGCTATACACAATGGTTTATCAACTCTAACGAACCTTCTTCAAAGGGGTTTGAACCTTGTACCCACATGTCTTGTATGCGGTGACGAGGATGAATCAATATACCACCTGTTTTGCTTGCCGGTTAAGTCATTAAACTTGGGAACTATCTCCTCTCTCGATACACATCCACACCTCTACAATCTCTACCCAATCTCTCCCCCCAAATCTTATCAACCTTGATCACCAAGACCCCAAATAACATGCCTCTTCTGAGTGTCATTTCTTGGCGTATATGGAAAGCACAAAATGTTCTTTGTTTCAACAATAGACGATGGCCAATTCCAACCATTATAAATCATGCACTGCAGGATGTTACCCAATGGATCTCAGCCTACTCTCACTCCTCGCACAACTTGCACTATATGCCCTTTATCTACTCATAACGATAGTGCCTCTTACCTCCTTCATCACTAATACCCTCGTTGATGCCAACTTTTTCTTCCCCTTTCTACTGCTTCACCGATGGCTCCTGGGTTGATACCTCCTCAACTTGTGGTATTGCCTGGTCTTTACACGGTCAACAATCATGTTACGTTATATGCCTTGGTTTCTCATCTCTTCCACCTCGTCATTTCCCAGAGATGGTTGAGGTGGAAGCCCTTCTCTTTTTATTGACCAAATGTATGCTCTGAATTCTACATCTATCACCTTTGTTACATACATCAAATACCTCTTCAAGCATTATTATTGACAAATAACTCACAAATCTATAATACTCTTCCAACTTCCCCTTTAGCCTCCTATTATCATGATATTCTTATCAAGTTTTTTGTATCTTTGTTTTCCTATGTTCCTAGATCTTTTAATGTCGTAGCTGATAGTCACGATAAATCTGCTAGATTACTAGTGCATCCACGACAATCTGGTGGTATGTAATATAATCATCTATAATATAACCGTTGACTAAAAAAAAAATCAATATATTTAAATAGCATAAAAAATACTTTTTCTCCAAAAAATAACTTTACAATTATTTTTAATGGAAAATTTAGTAAAATTAATTTTTTAATAATACTTATTTATTTGTGAGTATAGTTTAGAATTTGTAGTTTAGAATTTTTTATGTCACATTTTTCTGTAAATATAAAAAATTGAATATTTTCTTAATATTTGAATTCAAAATAAAAATAATAATAAATTGAAGTATAATGATCATCAAAATTAAATTAATATTTTATACACAGTTTGATATAATCAAAAGAATAATAATTGTTGAAATTCTTAGGTAGTGAATAGGAGTTACAAAGCGGGACGGAATTTTATTGTTGCGGGGCATAATAAATTGCATTCACGAATCAAGAAACTTTGGTAAATTATGTATTTTATAATAAAAAGAAGAAGTGACAGTTTTACTGTAAGCGGTTCAACTCATAAAGAAAATACACTTCATTTTTGATCCTCACCAAATATGGCGTGGGCAAATGTGTATTATACAAACATCTCAAAAATAAACGGGTGACTATATATTACTTTGTATCATTACAATAAATTATTAAAATATCAACGGAAAAATATTATATTACATTCCACAAAACTATATATACTTTTAAAACTATTTACTTTGAGTAATGAGTAGTAGTTCAGTACAAAACCAACAATTGATTTTTTGATAACATTTTTTTACCATACATAGACATAGTTATATTAAAACAAAACAATATATATATATATACACACAATATTAGAGGTGGACAAAATAATCGATACCCAAAAAATCGAGATAGATATTTGGCTCTGAATCCTAACCGAAATATTAAGGCGTATGTAGTACACAAAGTTAAAAAAAAAGAACATCTATGTATTTATAGATTTATAATTTTAAACCTTTTAATTAATTTATTTGTAAATTTTAAAGTTTAATAGATAAATGTTAACAAATATATTTCTTAAAACTTGTTATAAAATTAATCAAATATGTATTATAAAGGTAATTTATACAATTTATTAGATAAGTGTTAAAATTATTTTAAAAAACATATAATAAATTTGTTTACAAATAATCAAATGTTTATTAAAAAATAATTATTTACAATTTTATGTTATTATAACTATTCAATTATTCTTATAAAAAAAAAGAATTATGCACCGCTTATTATTGTTAGCATTCAAAAACAGTTCCACACCACTTATGTTTTACGAACCGCACATGTCCCATTTTTTGCACAAACCGCAGTTGTACCGCACCGCTCCACTAATTTTTTGTACTTGCACCGCTATATTCGTTGTTACCATTCGGAGCCTTACAAAAAGAAAAAAAATATTCAACATTTAGATAATAGTAATATCTCACCTTTTTCAACACAGTAGGAGATATATAATAATAGCAGAACCAATATACAATATCCTCTGTAAACCTAGAAAACAAGCGGGAACAGAAAACAAATTCAGAAAACCAAAACAAACGGCCGTAAACTAGCACGGTTATGCTTACAACACTTGAGGATCGATAAAGATCAATAGACCCGAGACTTCAAAAACGAAGCACGAGAGGAGACTAAACGAGAACCAAACAAACGTTTACTAGCGATACCATACAAAACAGCCGGTAAAATCGGCACACTGAACCCGAAGGGAACCGACGACAAGCGATGGCGAAGCTGGGATTAAGACAGATTGTTAGGCAAGACGGAACATCCTGACCTCGGAAGACAGTATTGTCATCTCCCTGAGGGAAACAGTCAAACAAGGCGTGAAGGTGAAACCTGTAACTTGAAGCAAAGCACCAAAAACCAACACCTTCGAATGATACAAGGTTACGACCCTGGAAGCACAATAAGCTAGTTGAGGCAACAAGAACAAAAACGAAGAATTGGTAACAAAATCGAAGGTTGAAGGGCTAAAACCCGCAAGGCGAGCACACACAAGCTAAACAATACCAAAACCAGACTGTTTTATTGTTCCAACGGAGAAGCACAACGACCGACAAAGAAAAAACCGCAACTTACGACGCCCTAGAGAAACATACCAAACTTTCGATACAAATAAGGAGATAGATTTTCAAAATGGGACCGAGGCTAACCTAAGGAGCACCAGAGAAGCCAGGAAGAAAAAGGACCCAAAGATGAAACCGGAGAATCCGACTCTCATCTATCACCGCTGATACCTGCGGATGAGGTTAGAAGGAGAAACTCAACCTCTGGCGATGACAACCTGAAGCAGATCTGGAAGCAGATCCAGAGACTACCCACGATGGCACAAAGGAAAACTCCCCTGAGGCAGGAACATATCTAACAAAGAAGGAGATACCTTAGCTTAGAACCACCAAACGAGAGGGTGAGTGAAGCCGAGAGAAAGCCCAAATCCACCAGAAAGGAAGCTGAACCACCGAGCCATCACCACCCAAAACTCCACCGTCGTGATTTGCGTCCGCTGACCAAGGCGAAGAAGAGTAAGCCAAATCTAAAGTTGCCCGCTGCACTCCGCCGGTGAAGAGGAGGACTTACGCTCGGGGCAAGGACTTGTGCTCAGCAGAGGAAGATGGGGCCTCCGTACGCTCTGGTTATAACCCTCCGGTTTGTGATCGACGGTTAAACCCGATAAGAGAAGGAGATAGACAGAGAGAGGGAGTCGGCTGTCACTATTATGTTATTTTAAAATTTTTAGAAAAGAAAAAAAATAACACAAACACGCATCCACATCCTAATTGGTGTGTTACAAAAGTATATTGCGTTTTCTATAGTTTACTCTTCAAATTTGATCCACCACAGTGATAACACCACAAATGTAATATTTGTTTAGTTTTTATTACAAACTATTAAATTTTTTAAAATTTGCTTGATTGTTGACATTATGTAAATCTGTCTCGCATTCTCTCTATTCTGCCTCGCTTATGTATTCCCATTTAATATCAAAATAGAGTTTGCAATCATTCTGTTTCTTTATGAGAAAATATTATGGATCAATCAACAAGTCTAACTAACCATTCGATTGATGTAGGTACTAAATTACAATCACTCTTGGATTACAGTCGTGATCCTATCCTAACTATTCAGCAACAACTTCTCCCATTTTGGGTGCTTTGGAGGATTTTGAGAAGTAGAAATAATAAAGTTTTCAAGAACTTAAATAATCCATGGCGTAAATATTTGCAACTTGCAATAACATATAGAGATGAGTGGTTTTACTCGCAACTCTCATTACACAGTGGAGACATTTCTAACCAACCTTCAGTTTCTCATACTCCTTCTTGAACATGCCCACCTATTGGTTGGATTAAATGCAATTACAACTCCAACTTTATATCTCCTACTATACAACCAAAGCCGGCATAGATTTTTAAAGACTGTACAGGACAATATTTGGGTGCAGCTCATACTTCCTTTCCTTTCGTTGAAACTCCTCTTGAGATGGAGATTCAAGGGCTTTTAGCGGCAACTCATCACGCTTGGATTCGTAATTTTTAAAAAATCATCTTTGAAGGTGATTGCAAACAAGTAGTTAAGTTATTGGAGAATCCATTATCCCGCTTTAATCTTCATAACTAGTATTGAGAAGTCACTAAATAGTCTTCACCTTTTGATGATATCCATTTCACTTGGGTCTCTCGGTTTTTAAATCAACATGCTGATTTATTATGTAAAAGAAGTGTATTATCATCTTCTTTTCATTATCATCTTTGATTCCTCATTGTATTTCGACTGATTTGTACATGGATCATGTATCTTCTTCTTCTAATTAAGAATTCAGAAAAAAAAGAAAGAGACCTATCTACATGTTTACATCGATTTTACCTTCCTTTTCAAAATAATTATATAGATGATATAAAAGTAATTTACATCGATTTTTTTTGTAACCGAAAAGCATAAAAAGAACCGAATAGAAGACAATAGACATGTTTCTTCGTAACCACCACGGTAACCTACACCTACATAAGTGAAACTTCGATTTTTTCTCCGAGCTTCATGGGCAAAAAGGTCAGCTTATCGGTTGTTAGTTCGCGAGCAGTACTTGAATTGAACCTCCGGATAGCATCGTCTATAATTATTTACATCCGTCAAATCTGATGCAAATGCCGGCCAGTCGGCGGGGGCTGAGAGAATAGTGAGCAATTCCTTGGAATCCGTATAGAAGTTCCCGCATATGTGATCTGTTTTGAGCATACTCTGCATGGCCCACATCAAGCTCATCAACTCCACATGTAGTGCGGAAGTAGCCCGAAAGACTTCTCTAGAGCCGATAATAACAGTATTCCCTGATGTTGACTTCAAAATCCATCCTAACCCACAAATTGGGTCATCCTTAATCCAAGAACCATCCACAAAACAACTATTTCCCTCATATATAAAGTTATGAGCACTCATATGAGATACATCTATAACTCTATTCTGAGACGAAGTTTCAGCGGTATGAGCATAACTCCAACCTGACGCTTCCTTTAAAGCCAATGATAAAATATATGGTGGGTCCCAGATCCTCTCCCTAAACAATATATCATTCCGTGCTTTCCAGTTGAACCACATGATCCAAATGAAAAAATCTTTGGAGGGGAAATCGCCATTTGCAGAAATAGCGTGAGAGTAAAGAAACTAGACATTTTCGAGTAAGTTAGGTGTGGGGAAAATAGTTGGGTCTGCCGTAATGGGAGATAAAGACCAAACTTGGAAAGCCGATGGACAAGTGAATATCGCATGATTAACCGTTTCCTCTGCATCACCACAACGTGAGCACATACGGTCTACACGTAAATTTTGTTTTGCTAACTACACATTAACACCTAGTGCTTCAGAGAGGACTTGCCATAAAAGTACTGTAACTTTGGTGGCACATGTCGATGCCACGCTTCTTCTTTAAGTGTATTGACCGATGGCAATTGAGAGACAAACGCCAGATCTGAACTTAGGACGGAAGCTAGGCGATCATACCATGACTTAACCGTATAAGAGCTTGAGGTTGTAAAATTCCAGAAATAACCATCTTCCTGTTGGCGGGATGGCCGTAAACTTAATATATGAGTGATAACATCCTAGGGAAATAATTCCTTAAGTAACCGGGTATTCCATATGGTACCATCATCTTTTAAAAGCATATGTACCCTCAATTCGGGATCAATAGTGGGTAGAATACTAAAACCGGGTTGTGGATACAATCCAGGGATCCAATTGTCCATCCATACCTTAGTATGGAACCCATTCCCAATCGTTCGTCTCAAGTTTTGTTGGATAATTGACCGAACATCCCATATGCTCTTCCATCCATATGATGGGCGCATTGGTTTTGGTGCCATGAAAGGCACACTCTGACAAAAATATCGTCCAATGAAAATTTTCGCAAAGTGAGAGTTAGGTTTGGAATGTAGTCTTCATAACTGTTTCGCCAATAAATTTTGGTTAAACAACTCAAGATATCTGAATCCCAGACCCCCTAACTTCTTTGGTAAACACATTGAACACGCAACCCAATGGATTCCGCCCCCTGAATCTTTTTGGTCCACCAATACCTAGCAATTTCACTCGTGAGTTTGTGAAGAAGGCCTTTCGGTATTCTATAACATGACATGACATACGTCGGTAATGCTTGGGCGACTGACTTAATCATAATTTCCTTTTCCCCCTTAGAGAGAAACTTTGCTGACCATCCGTTGATTCGACTGTTTAGGTGATCCCGGACATACGCAAAGATCTTGGCCTTATAACCTTGAAGATGTTCTGGGATGCCTAAATATTTCCCACCACCTCCATCGGTGAAAATCCCCAAACGTTCTTTCAATAAATATTTGTCTTGTGGCAGGATCTTTTTGCCAAAAATTACCGTCGACTTCATTAAATTAATGCACTGGCCTGAAGCTCGGCCATACGCGGCTAAGATATTGTTGAGAGCATCACATTCAGAAATGTGAGCCTTACAGAAGAAAATGCTATCATCCGCAAATAAAAGGTGAGTCCACAAGGGACACGCCCTTGCCATTTTTATACCAGTAATAAGGCCTTTATGTTCAGCCGTCCTAAGGTTAGCAACTAGTGCCTCCGTACAAAGAATAAACAGAAATGGTGAAAGAGGGTCACCCTGACGAAGGCCTCGCATGGGCCATATTCCCCCCTTCAGAACACCATTAATAAGAATCATATAAGAAACCGTCATCACACAATGCATAATCCAATGTATCCACCTATCCGCAAAGCCCAGCTTCGTCATGACTGCATGCAGAAAATGCCACTCGACCCGGTCGTAAGCCTTGCTCATGTCAGTCTTAATCGCCATAAAATTCAACTTACAACCTTTCGATGTTCGCAGTGCTTGAAGAGCTTCTAGGGCCAGTAAAATGTTATCTGAAATTACCCATCCAGCAACAAGAGCTGATTGCGTCTCTGAAATAATAATGGGTAAAAAGCCTTGAATCCGCTGAGTTAAGACCTTAGAAATGATCTTGTATACAACATTGCAGAGACTAATGGGATAGAAATCCTTCATTTCCTTTGGTCTATCTAGCTTCGGGATAAGAAAAATATTTTTCTCATTGAGCTTATCATCAAAGGTAACTTTTTCCACAAATTTATGCACTAGTTGGACCACATTATTTCCAATAATGTGCCAATATCGCTGAAAAAATAATGCCATCATTCCATCCGGATCAGGAGCCTTTTACGGGGCCATGGCAAAGAGCGCATCTCTAATTTACAACCCAGAGATGGGTTTAATTAGCTGCGCATTCATCTCATCTGTAATAACTGGCCTTAAGTCATGTAATACGGTCTCTAGTGGAACTTGGCCTAAACTGGTCAACAAGTTTTGAAAATAAGAAATAACTTCCACTTCAATCTCATCATCACTCTCCGTCCACCACCCATTTGGTTATAGTAAACCAGATATTCGGTTCCGCGCTCGACGCTGTTTGGTTATCGCATGGAAGAATTGAGTATTCTTATCCCCTTCCGGCAGCCAACTTATGCGGCTTTTTTGCTTCCAAAACATTTCCTCATCTCGAATAGCAGTGCGAAGACGATTAGTGAGGACCGCTATTTCCTCTGATGAGTGAACGTCCTGGGAGTGGGCAACGTCAATTTGCGCTTTTAGGGTATCCATATCCCGAGACGAATTTAATTGTTCATCCCGTCTCCAACATGAAATACGGCCGCAACAATTCTTAATTCGATGCCAAATAGGGATAGAAGAGGTAGAGGATCCACGTTCCCAACCCTTAAGGACTATGGATTCAAAAATTTTCCTTTGCTGGCCATCTTTTGTCAAACCGAAAAAGAGAGGTTCCACGTGATTTCCGATTATCAATATATATCATAAGGGGTCGATTATCGGATCTCAGAAACAGTAGATATTCAACGTGGGAATGTGAGAAAGTGTCATGCCACTCTTCATTGCCCATGGCTTTATCTAACCGACATCGAATCATTTTCCGCCCACGTCGTCCGACCCACGAGAGACAGTTTCCAATAAAAGGAAAATCTATCATGCCACAACATTTCCTCATAAGACGAAAATCCAG
Organism: Iberis pinnata; assembly: GCA_900406425.1. NCBI lineage: Eukaryota > Viridiplantae > Streptophyta > Magnoliopsida > Brassicales > Brassicaceae > Iberis > Iberis pinnata. The sequence goes on along the minus strand of OVBE01002094.1, from coordinate 9,878 downwards.
AAATGAAGCATCAGGACGAATTCGACCACCTCATTTTTCAGAGTTGTCTACAATTTCATTAAAATCGCCAACCATTGCCCAAGGGGCTAATCTTGTAGAACTAATTCGTTTTAATCTTTCTTAAACCAAGTCACATTTCAAGACGACAAGGTCACCGTAAACAAAAGACATAAAAACTTTATCCCAGCAATTGTAACCATTACATCGATTACATTTTTTGAACTTGAAATAACTTGAACATCAAAAGAAGACAATGCAAATAACGCTAAACCACCACCAAGACCAGAAGGGTCAACAGTAAAAAGAAAATCATAACCTAAATGAACTTGAAAATCTTGAAGAAAAAGCCGACACTGTTTCGTTTCCATAAGAAAAAGCAGTCCCGGGAACACCGTACGCCGAAATTCCCTAAGACGCCTAACTGCCAGGAAGCTTCCAGCTCCTTGGCAGTTCCAACTTAGAATCATCTAACCACCCGCCGGTGGTTTTCCCTCAACCACCTGCCTTGAAACATTTCCAGACTCCCCCTCCAACTTGGAGACCATCTCTGGAACGGATGGAAAATTTTCCAATTTTATACTTGCATCACCTAAAATAAATGACATCTTATAACCACCTTTGAGATATGATAACTTGGTTGTGCAATCTTTTTCCTAGGAAGTACCATCTTTGAAAACTTTGAGTTTATTATTGCCTTCCCATTTGTTGGTGAAGAAATCGTCATAATTCCCTTGAAGGGAGAAATAACATCCTCAATCTCATATTCACCTAGCCTTTGAAAACCTTCCATCTCGTAACCCACATCAAAATTCAACCCATCACCAATTGCTAGGCTCACAAGTGAGAGGTGGCCCATCACAAAATTCTGGTTTTTTCCAATTCCAACTTCAGATGGGCTTGACTCCATTAATGTTGTACCAACATGCCTTTTTGGAAATCCACAGCTCGGTTGGGAGTTATTATCAAACCCAAAGACAGTCATAACCCATTCTTTAGTTGAATAGGCCGCGAAGCTCATTGACTTCCCACCTTGCCCAACTTGATCCAAGCCTTGTTGTGCTAAAGGTAGCTCAACTTGTAGCCCAGTAGAGTCCCTGGAAACCTTGGAACTAATCACCACCAGCATTTTATTCTCCGACGGGCCACTCTGATCGGAATTAGCGTAGGATTTCATCGGCATCAACAAAAAGACGGTGACGCGTCTGCCGGTTCCTTGGAGATATCCTAACATTGGACTGAGCCGGTTATGGCTTTTGATTTCTCCTCTGTACTGGGTTAGAAACTGCAACCTAAGTACCGTTTCGTCTCCGCCGACGAGAATCTTGACCACGCCGGTTATCATCATCATCATCCCGCCGGTTGTCCGGATTTCCTCGGCCACGCTTCACCATCTTTGGGAAAAAGGCTGATTCATGTGTTAAACGAAAACAAATATTGCAATAACCCTTTAAATTCTCGTATCGCAACCGAACCATCAGAGAATCGCTTGACGCAAACGTTAACTCTCGAACAAATACTAAGGGAGCAGTCACTTCCAGAATCACACGAACTCTTGAATTCTCCACATCCACCAACTCAGTCTCTCCCAAATCATCCCCAAGGGATCTTAACGTTTGCTTGAAACGGTAATGATCCGGAAGATCTCTGACCATAATCCAAAATTGGATTGTTGACAGAAAATCCCGTCAAACAGTCGGAACCCACCTCTCCAAAGCAAGCATCCAACGATCATAATGAAAGGGCCGAAGATTAAGTACCTTCTTCAAATTGGTTTCCGTTTCAAACCAAAATCGGAATCAGCCATTTCTCGCATCCATCCCATGTACATGTTTTCACAGTTCCAGAGAGAAGGGAGGAAGCTGATCAGAGATCGCACTTGGCCGAACTGAACCGCTGGGTTAAGGACCCTTCCAACCAGCGTCGATTGAAATTGATTCAAGACAGTGGAGTTGTCAAACTCCGGAATCGCCAGGGGCCGATTGAAACGACCAGCTGTGTTTCTGCGAAACGGATTTGAGGAGTGTGAAGCCATCTTCGAAACTAGATAAGCTAAAATTACCAAAAAGAATTGAAATCGTTTGCAAGTGAGTGTAAGCGACGAGCAAAGAATTCCCCATCACGCTTAAATAGGTGAACAAAGACAAAGTGAATGTCGACATATCATTTTGAATCCCTTGATTACAGCCAAAATCAAACCACAATCGCCGACAAATCAAATCCCAAAGATTAAGCTGCGTAAGGTGAACCCGAGTATCAGAAAAGGAAAGGGAGATTAAAGCACATATCTGTGCAATCTCGACNTTACAGCCAAAATCAAACCACAATCGCCGACAAATCAAATCCCAAAGATTAAGCTGCGCAAGGTGAACCCGAGTATCAGAAAAGGAAAGGGAGATTAAAGCACATATCTGTGCAATCTCGCCCGCCAGAGAGAGAAGATAATCGCCATTGATTCAGCAAATCCAATCCAAAAACCATCGCCATGCAAGCAATGATCACCGAGATGAAAGCTCTGGCGTTAATCTGATTGGAATTTCGAAAAAGTTGTTACCATCGGCGAGAGAATCCTCTACCTAAGATCACATATAAGGTTTTTTCTTTTAAAAATATACAAAAATGTTGAAGCAGTAATTTACACCGATTATAAGATTATAAGTGGTTTCTTTAGGACATCCGATAAAAAATAAGTGATGTAACAAAATAAGATAAACTATAGTAATCTTATTTGTTGTACTTAAATGAACAACTACAAGACATGGTTTATATGGTTAGATGAGAAATGTCATTTGATAGTTTGAGTTCAAAAATTTGTCCATGACTAGGTAGTGTTGAATCTGACATGTAATTGAATGAAACTGAATTAGCTTGTGCACCAACTGACGTAACCTTGCCTCCTTGTAAATGTACATTGATTAAAGCCCATTGCGTTGGCCCATGTGTGATGACTTCATTTACCAGTCAACAGTATCGACGAAAATAGTGAATATTGATTTGGTTACCATATATATTTCCGAAAGATTTGAGATATTATTCTTTTTTAGTTTACGTGTTTCCTTGTAAAAATAAAACTCTTTTAACACGAAAACCATACTTTCCATTGGTTGGTCTAACCATTTTGTATTCTTTTATTTTGGTAAATTAAAGTGAAGATTTTACAGCTGTCAATAATTTGCAGGCATATATAGAAGTTGAGCTCTAAATCCATTTGATAGTGAAAAAATGACGACTGTTTCGAGACCTAACCAGAAGCTAACGATTCCTTTGAAAACCAGAATCGCTCTCTCTCTTATCTCCACCTTCACCGATAACGCTCAACGTCCAGACGGATCTATCAACCGCCGTTTCCTCCGCCTCTTCGATTTTCGCGCTCCTCCAAATCCCAAGCCTATCAACGCTGTCTCATCCTCCGACTTCGTCGTTGATCCCTCTCGTGATCTCTGGTTTCGATTGTTCACTCCACATGTCTCCGGTGACCGTATTCCCGTCGTCGTGTTCTTCCACGGTGGCGGTTTCGCTTTCCTCAGCCCTAATTCGCATCCCTACAATAATGTATGCCGCAGATTCGCTAGGAAATTACCGGCTTATGTCATCTCCGTTAACTACCGTCTCGCTCCGGAACACCGTTACCCTGCTCAATACGACGACAGTTTCGACATCCTCAATTACCTCGAGGCGAATCGCAGCACGGTTCTCCCCGCGAACGCCGATTTGTCGAGATGCTTCTTCGCTGGAGACAGCGCCGGTGGAAACATCGCTCACAACGTAGCGATCCGAATTTGCCGCGCAAGATGTTTCACCGCCGTCAAACTCATAGGACTCATCTCGATCCAGCCTTTTTTCGGAGGAGAAGAGAGGACGGAGGCGGAGAAAAGACTCGTCGGTATGCCTCTGGTATCGCCCGATCGAGCAGACTGGTGCTGGAAAGCAATGTTGCCGGAAGGATCAAACCGAGACCACGAAGCGGCGAACGTCAGCGGACCAAATGCAGTGGACATATCAGATCTGGATTACCCGGAGACGATGGTGGTCGTGGCCGGATTCGACCCGTTACAAGATTGGCAGAGAAGTTACTGCGAGTGGATAAATTTATCAGGAAAAAGAGCAACACTAATCGAGTATCCAAACATGTTCCATGCGTTTTATATCTTCCCTGAATTGCCAGAGTCGGGTCAGTTAATCCAACGGATTAAAGACTTTGTTGAAGAGCGCGTGACTTCANAAACAATAAACTATAACTAAAAAAATTATATTTATGCCCGCGCGATGCGCGGGTACGTTCCTAGTAAAATAAACAATTAAGTCTATTCGCAAGGGGTCTATTATTACTATTAGAACACTGGGGGACTAATCCCAGTCTATTTTCTTTATTGTAATGCTACTCTATGGTTTCTTCCTAAATGGATTTATTGGGTCATGTTTTGTTGTGTAATTACAACATTCTTTTAGGGCTAAAAAGCTTTTTAAATATCAAGATTGTAACTTACTAGCAACTTAAACCCTGAAAATATTTTACTAATACATAATACATTGAAATTAGTGACTTGATATATATAACCTCCAAACGAAACGTGACATTGTTAAAGAATTAAAATTGTGGTTTGTTATGTACAATTAAAAATTAAAAAAAGATATTAATTAAAATAATCTATTAAAACAACTTTTTAATATAAAAAAGTAAAACCGGGTAAGGAGAAAAAGAATAGTCGCGACATTTAGAGTTTGGAGAAGAATAGTCGGGAAATCCTATTTTGAGAGAAGAACAATCAATCTCAGTGAAAGGATAGATGATTTGAAGCCAATATGAGGTAAAAATTTGTTTAAGCAGTTTGTTTGAGCAGTTTAATTGGTGTAATTTTTGGTTTATGGGATTTTCCCTTTTTTTGTTTTGCAACTAAAGATCGAATTATGCATTTTTAAGGCTTGAAATCTCTTAAAACGACTTCAGTTACTCTTTCTTTGTCTACATTTGATTATTTAAGGTTGTAATTATTTGATTTCTTTATGATGTTTGGGTTCAAAAAATTAGGGCTTTAAGGAAACGATTTCTCTGTCGATTATATGTTGTTTATTTTGTGTGTTTGAGCATCGAATTGATTAGTTAGTTCTTTGCTTAATATTTTCGGTGATTTCGAGGAAATCAAACTAGTCATTCATTATGGTGGGAGTATAAGATTAATAGATGACTATTACAAGTATTTCGATGAAGATGGGTATGAGACTAGGGTTTGGGAATTGTCTGAGATCGTTTGAGAAAATTTTGAAGAATTTGTGAGGTTAAGTTTCCATGACCCAATTGCTATAATTTGGTCCAAGAAAGAGCAAGAAGATATGAAGAATGTGAATTATATGTTTGATATACTAAATTCAGACATGTTTCAGCTGAGAGTGGTCGTGAAAGAAGCTTATGCACTTGATGTATTCATTGAACATGGATGTTCAAACCCAGAGGTTGTACATCATCTAACAAGAAACCAACATGAGGAAGGTCAATGTGCTAATCAATATAGTGATGAAGATAACAAAGAAATTGAGAGGCCAAAAGAAGACAATGAGCCTGATCAATCAGAAGATAAAAATCAGAATGATGGTGATGATGTCATTAAAGATGCAGGAGATGGTGAAGAAGATGATAGGTTCAAGATTGTTTTTGAGGAAGGCACAAATGAAAACAGAGATGGATCAACCTGTGATGAAGAAGTAAAAGAACCAGAAGGTGAGGCAGAAGTAGAAAAAGAAGAAGATAATGAGGATGAAAGGGTTGAAGTAGATGAAGACTATCCGAATACACTAGTAGAATCTGAAGTTGAATGGGTATAATGGAACAATCGAAGAAGATCAAAGAAGAGATAATGAGGATCCCCAACTAGATAAAAATAAAGAGCCTTATATATGGTTGCGTCAAAAAATCAACAGTGGGTTGGAGTTTAAGGATTAGTTGCTAAAGTACTCATTGAAGACTCAACATGATGTGAAGATGACTAAATCAGAAGCTAATAGGATTGTTGTCATCGGTTGCACAGAAAATTACCCATTTAGAATTTATTGTTCAGTGGAAGTGCCTCTGAACAAATGGATGGTTAAAGTGAGCCAGATGCAACACAATCATGGTAAATCAAGTCGGGTATCTATGTTGAAGCAAAGTGTAATTGCTGGATTGTTTAAAGAAGAGTTACGCAAAAACGTCAACCTTCAAGCTAAGGAGATTAAAGACTCCATTAAAGAAAATAAAACATTGTCGTACCACTATCAAAATGTTACAGAGGAAGACACATAGCTTTGGAATTTATCTTTGGAGGACAAACTATACAGTTTGGGAAGTTATGGGATTATGAAGCTGAATTAAAGAGATCACACAGTGGCATCACAATAGAGTTAAACATTGTCTAAGTAAATGGTATCAATATGTTTGACAGTTTTTGCATATGCTTTGAAGAACTGAGAAATGCATGGAAGAGAAGTTGTAGATCGATCATTAGACTTGATGGATGCTTCTTAAAGTGGGATTTTAATGGAGATCTACTTGCTGCAGTAGGTCAGGATGCCGTTAATAGAATGTTTCCCATTGCATGAACAATTTTCAGAGATAAAAACAAGGACACATGGGGATGGTTTGTTAAGAAGCTTAAGGTGGATCTTAACTTAGGCAATGGATACAATTTGACAATAATTTCATATACACAGAAGGTAAAATACTCATTGATAGCAACTTTTTATGTTTTGTATGATGTATTTGTAATTGCTATTATTTACTTGATTGGCATGGTCTAGTTTTAGCTATAGAGGCTGAGCTACCTCAAGCAGAACATCGAATGTGTGCTAGGCATATTTATGCAAATTGGAAGAATCTTGGTTTTAGAAGTTTATAGTATAAAAACATGTTCTGGGTTGTTGCATTTAGCTACACAATAGGTGATTATGAAGAAAATATGAGATTACTGGAGACATATGATTAAAGTGCAAAGGAAGCACTTATGAAATTTGAACTAGAAAGTTAGTGTAAGCCTTCTTCACTCTTGAATCACAATGTCCAGATGAGCACAACAACCTTTCTGAAAGCTTCAACATAAAAATTAAATAGCAAGGACAAAGCCTGTCATCAATTTGTTAGAAGATATTAGAAGACAAGTTATAAAATGATGTCAAGAAAAAAGGAAATGGCAGAGAAGTGCAACACGATTCTAACCCCAAAAACAATGGTCTTTCTTGAGAAAGCAAGGCTAGATAAGAGATATTGTTCAACCATACGCAGTAGCTTACGTTTATATGAGGTCACTAAACAAGACATTGGATACACTGTCAATCTAGCATTCCACCAATGTGCTTGTCGTAGGTGGGATCTAATAGGTACTAATTGATCATTATTTTTAAAAATTTTCTTACAATCTACCTAATTAACGTATCAATTTTTCCAGGTATACCATGTAAACATGCAATTTGTGTGCCAGATGACAATAAAGTAAGTATGTGACTGTATGTTACCACTCATTTAAAATGAACCAGACCTACGCTGAGAACATCAAACCAGTTAATGGTGGTGAACTGTGGAAGAAGATAAACAAACCTCCTATAGCAATACATGAGGTAAGGAAGCTAAGAGGGAGACCAAAGAATCGTGACAGAAGGAAGGAACCATTTGAGTATCTTTAGAATGCGGATAAACTAACAAGGCATGGTAGAATTCCTACATGCAGTCAATGTAAGCAACCATACCACACTAAACGTGGTTGTAAGAATCCTTCTTTGGTATTTGTGGGACCAAATAGACGTAGCATACCTCGTGTTCATCTTCCACATGTATTGTAAACTATGGTTTTTTTTAGTTGACGAATTTGTAACACTCTCACTTTTAGGTATGATAATCCGACTCTTACACCAAGTTCTACAAGAAATACAATTGTTAGAGGAAGTAGCTCTCAACCAGTAATTTCTTTATCACTTAATTATTTGTCTTTTCACTATAATGGGCAGTCTTTTATAACACTTTTCCCATGCTCAATCAAGGAAAAGCAAAAGCAATGAGCTTAAAGGATGCTTATCTCAATCCAACATCCAAGTGAATCAAGTTCACAAGTCTCTGCCCAGTCAAGTGCTCCACTACCATCATCATCAACAACTAATTCGAGACCTCATCCAAGGAAAGCATCAAGAGGCATACCTCTACTGATAAGGAAAACATGAAACATTCCTCATGGTATTGGAACATTGTGGAGTCCATTCACATATCAGCCTTTTGAATTTTTTGGAAGTAAAGCTTATGATAGATCCTACATGAACCAACAACCTCATAACTAGTAGATGATTTGCCTTGAGAACTGTTTCAGAATAGTATTGTCAAATGGTAGTTTAATGACTTTTGTTTGAACCCTTTTTGTTTAGGTACCAAAACACTTCAATATATGTTTATGAGATTTTTTTGTTAAGCTAATATCAGAACACTCGGTGAAGCTAACATAAATCTATCTTTGTCTCGACTTTTTCTAATAGTAAACAACCAAAACAACACAAACAACCACAAACAACTTTCAATTTTAAGTCAAATTAGTCTAAACAACACATGAAAGAGGAAACAAGAAAGAAATACACATAAGAAACTTGTATCAACATAAGATAAGAAACTTGAATACAAAAACAACTACCACTTAACATGGATCCTAAACAACTACCACTCAACATGTCCATCACCATTTCAAAATCCCCAATACTCCAACCACAATTGCAGTGCCAAGAGATGAAATTACGAACACATTGTGGTATACCAAACTTCTTTCCTTTAGCACCAACACTTCTATGTTTCGCAATTCACATTCCTCATGTTTCAGCTTTAATTCTTCTTTTAAGCCATTTGGAATACTTCTAAATTTTGTGTCTCCATAGTCCTAATTTTGTTTATCATGTTCTTAATCTCCTCTTTTTGTTGACTTAATTATAACATCTCTTTCACCCACCAATGCTACATGTTGCCACCCACTTGGTTTTTCAACATCAAACCAATGAAAAAGTTACAAGTATCATACACGGTTGCGATTTTTCATCCTTGGCATCTGTAGAACCTCCTCCTGGTGTTGTCATCCGTCCAAGCTTGCAGAAGATTTGATGGCCGGTTATAGTTGCATATCACACCATTGTCGATCTTGTGTTCCACTATCGAAGAGCTTGAGCTTTGAACCATCGTTCTCTTCTTCTTAAGGATCGATTTTTTCTTCTCCAGTTACCGAGTCTTTTTTCTCTCTGTCGAAAACCTAGATCTCTTATACTTGGGATTTTTTTAATTTACAAATAAATTAAAGTTTTAATGGTTTTTTTAAAAATCATTAAAAATAAAACTTATTAGTTAAATAAGCGCACGAAGTAAAAAAAATTAACGGCGCCAGCTACCGTTTAACCGGCATCTGTGAAGCCGTCAAATTAAAGTTTTCTGCCTTCTTGAAAGTAAGTTTGAGGGTTATATATATATATATACCAAACCACTAATTTCGATGTTTTATGTGCTAGTGAAAAATCCTCAGGATTTAAGTTGCTAGTAAGTTATGACCTCGAGGTTTAAAAAGCATTTTACCCATTCTTATTAGAGTGAATTAGTAAACTAGGTGGTTTTTGTTTCAAATTGGGCAAATGGGTGGGTAGGGGAACGTAACTACGGATTTAGGTGTGTTATGAGAAACAATACATAATATTGCCTATACTATCCTTTGGTTATTTAAAAAAAAAAGAGCAAATAATCTATAAATTAATAAAAGAAAAAGATTACCATTTTTTGAATAAAAAATGTAATAGACCGTGTGAAATTTTAGGAAAGTGGATTATGTTTCATTATTACCATTTATTAATCAAAAGTAAATCAACAAGGAAAGTGGATTATGTGTCATTATTACCATATA
>OVBE01002093.1:18565-32397 GCA_900406425.1 Iberis pinnata | reverse complement strand
AGTTGAAAAAATTAATAATCTGATGTGTCATAAGAGGGAGTGATGATGTGTCACTCTGTTGTGAGACCTAAAGCCTCTTTTTATATAATAGATAATTGATCTATTCGTTAAAACCTTTTTTTATCATAAGTATAATATTATAGACTTTTGTAAAAACAATGTTCATCGAGAGTTTTAATATAATATTTGTTTTTTATCACTTCAATATAAATGGTACATTTTTGGATTTTTATAGGACATTCAAAAACTTAGACTGGCACTGGTTAAAACATATTTGTCGAATCTAGGATCGTCGGTCTCTATTTATTTGGGTTTCGTATTTGATAGAAAAGATTATAAGCGCAAATCAAGATAAGGGCGTCGATAAATTCGACGCGCCTAAAAGAGTATAAGAAATCTCAGGGAGTCGGTTTATCTCTCTAGGACCTCTCTCTCTAATTGTCAACCTCTTTCCTGTTGAAGTTCTCCTTCTATCTATAGGGTTTCTTCTGCCATCATTCGGCTACGCAAGCAGTTAGCTAGGTAGGTGTCCTGTTTTTTTAACAAGTCGGTCAGTAGGTTACTGTTCCCCGGGTTTAGGGGGATTAGGCGCACTGTTCATGTGGAACCTCCGCTCACCTCGTCGATTCTCAGGATGTGCCTTTTGGTTTGGGTTTGTGCAGTGGACTTGGCCCATTGGGCCTGGGTGAAAAACCCATATCCTACAATATTTATAGAAAAACTCTTAAACAAAATTGAACATATTCATAAGGCAAGAAAATATTACCTAGTAAGATTAAATAATCAAAACAACTAATCTGAAAGCTAGTTCACATGGACCTCGTTTAACATTACTTGAAATCAATTTTTGCTAGCTGCATTAACCTCTAATAAGTTTGAGAATAAAATTGTGGATTCTTGATATCTTTTTAAAATTGAAAACTATCACTTAATGTGATGTTGCTTATATATAGAATAAGGTCATGCATGTGGCTAATCTTAGTGCTTAATTGTACATTCTTTAAGGAACTTTACCAAAATTTGGTGCTGGTGCTTTTTTGTTGGTTCAAGTAGATCCAAACACTTTTCTTTGTCAGGATGTTCTGAAGATCGGTCTTGGCTAAAAGATGCACAACCAATGAGTTATTTATACTTTTTTCTTCCATATAATCTTTTAGTTTGTGAGCATTTGTGCTATGGACCTTGATTTGGGTCAAAATATGCAATGACAAAAGAATACTCGTGCACCATTCGTTCTTCAGGATAAAGAATTCTACTAATTGACTAAATTATAAATAAAAAGTAAACAAAAAATATTTAAATTAAATATGACATAAAACAATCCCACTTATTAAAAAATATATTGAAAGATATTAAAATGTATTCTAATAAAAGATATTTCTAACACAACTAAATAAAACTATAGTCTAAAAAAGAAGTCGGTCTTCTCTCCATTTTGATTGCTCGTTGTAGATAAATAATGACATGTTCGTTGTTTGACAATCACAAACCATTTGTCTGAATGATTCATTGTTTTCCATCAAGGACATAATATAACGATAGAAAATTGAATTATATTCAATATTAGAAACCTGGTATATACGACATGTAATCATGAATACATGGATCATGAATACCTGAAGGACATAATAATCCAATAAAAAGTTGAATTATATTCGATATTAGAAACATGGTGTATACGACGAGTTATATTTAATAGTTTTGTGAATTTTTTTCTTGAATAAATTATATATATATATATATATATATCATTTAAAATCAACAAAAAGAGTTAATAGTTTTGAGCATACATAAAAAAGTAATAGTGTGTAAACTTTTGTTTTGTCATTATATAATTATAAATATGACATAATATAATTTTAATAAATATTTTTATCATTAAAAGTAGCAGTTACAACTTTTTTTACTTTTGGTTACCAATTAGATTTTTATTATCATTTAAAAAAAAGTCACAATCTTTACAACCAAAATCTCTGCAGTCAAAAGTCTACAACCAATATTAACAGTTATGGTCGTTACCAATCATGCCCGTACTATTTTTTTGTTTGAATGGTTCATATATTACATGATTGTTTGTGTTTTTTGGTTGCAACTACTTTGATCACTTATCAGTTTTTTCTTCTTCTTATCTTTGCCACTAGTAGTATTAACATTTCTAGGTTACACTTTATGGTTTTGTGTGCATACACTCCTTGGAATAATACTAAATGACAAATATCATTCATGTTAACAAAACAAACCACGTTTTTTTTCTTTGTATATGACTTACCAATTATTCATGTCATTTAGATTTTTCCTATCCATATCAACAAACTTATATATTTGTAATTCAATGATTATTATGGAAAATTCTTTTTGTTCCCATTGTGATACCAATAAAATTTACATTTTGAGAAATTACCTAATATAACAAAGATCAAGTAGTCTAGTGATAGTATCACCGATATTAATTTATTATTAAACCAGGATTCGAATCTGGCCACTCGCTATACTCGCATAGCAAATGCATTTTCTTCTATTTATGGAGTTTGAACTACTGTGTCGGTCAGTTGTGACTTATATATTAATGTGATAAAAAGAATTACCTAATAAAAATATAGTAATTTAGTGGTTGTATCTTAATTTTCTTTAACCTTATTAGAGTTCAAAATTACTAAATAATAATTTGTACACAAATTTTATATATGTGACTTACTAATTTATTTTGATTCGGTTTTGACTAGTTTTAGTGGACTATCCTGAACCAAATTAAAGAAAGGCTTCAAAAACACATTTTAAGTTGAATGTAATTAATGTTTCATTATTTCCTCAAGATTTTGTTTTCCACTTTTTGAAGAAGTAATTTAACTTATTATAGAAAAATGTTATTGCATTTTCATTTCCAAGAAAAAAATAAAAATAAAGAAGATTAGCATTAAATACCTACAAATTTATATAAATAAGATTACAATTTTTTAAGATAAAGCAATGCATTTTTAAAGGCTGTTGGACATAATTTCATTTAAATGAATTGAAACTATTATAAGCGTCAGAATACGAAACATTATTTTCTCTTATATTAATAAAGATTATCCGTTTTAGTTTGTCAAACATAAAAAAGTTAATGTTGTAATTACTTTTTTAATCTGTGACAAGAAAAAAACGCCAAATGAAACGACACAAAAATATTTATAACCCAAAAATATATAAATTAATTATGAAAGTTAATTTTTATGAAAAGAATAAAACCGCCTAATCAACTGATCTTTAAAAATGAAAAAAACAATTCGAAAAAGCCAAAAAAAACCGCATCAAACATATAAAAAACTAAAAATTGACTAAAACTCAAATCAAAATAACACAAACATTAACTATAATTTTTTTTTGGTGGCAAAAAACATTAACTATAATTAAATCTAAGATTTTAATCTTTAGTTATTAATTATATAATATATAAATATTGATTATCAATTATGTGTAGAAGTAGATCATTTCCATTTTTTTTTCCACTAGATCATTTCCATTAAATCTAGATTTTAAAATCTAATTAATACTAATATTTTTAATTTTTAATTTTTGAGAAATCTGTTTTCTTTAATTAATTTATTTTACTTTTTTTCTCTCAAAAATGGTTAATTACCAAATGAATAGATACATATAAGCTTTTTTATATGTAAAGGAGAGAGCCACCGTCATCGTCCTCCTAACATGCTCTATCTCCTCCTTATCTCCTCCTCCTCCTCCTCCTCCGCCGCCGACAAAGAACAACATTCCACCAGTATGCCCCCTTCTCAATCCTCTTCTAGATCCACCTCAAATCAAACCTCCTCTCTTCATCCTTGTAAACATTCACCATCAGCGACTCTTGACCTTCTTATTCTCATCCTCGTTCTCTTCTCCGGAGCTTTCCTCCTCTCTTCTTACTTCTCTTATCTATTCCACTCTTTCTCTCTTCTATCTTCTCATTTCCCTCCTATCTCTTCTCTTATTCCTTTGATTTTCTCCGAAGATCCATCTGGAATCCCTCCTGCTTCATTCTTCTTCGCATTCGCTGTGTTCTTCGCTGCTTCGATTGCGTTTCTAGATTTATGTTGTGGACCTAGATCGAGGAAATGTAGAAATCCTAAATGTAAAGGGTTAAAGAAGGCGATGGAATTTGATTTGCAATTACAAACTGAGGAATGTGTTAAATCTGGATCTAATAAAGAGATTGATCGATTACCTTGGAAAGGAGGAAATGAAATTAATCCTGATTATGAATGTTTAAGAGCTGAATTAAGAAGGATGGCTCCTCCTAATGGTCGTGCTATTTTACTTTTCCGATCTAGATGTGGTTGTCCCGTCGCTAAACTTGAAGGTTGGGGACCTAAACGAGGTCGCCGTCATAAAAAGTAAGTCAAGTCAACGATTCTTCTTCCATTTTGTGTTGAATTTCTCAATTCCAAGAACTTGCAATTGGCCATGAATGTTCTTGAAATAGCTTCAAATTTGAGTATCATTGATCACTTTTGATTACTATACCAATGATTTTGTTGAATTTCTCAAGTCCAAGAACTTGCTTTAGAGTTTCTAGCCAATTCTTTTGTCTCTTTGTTTAACATTTGGCCATGAATGTTGTTGCAATAGCTTCAAATTTGATTATCATTGATCACTTTTACTATAGCAATTGAGTTATGAAATCTATATATTGCTTTTTTATAGAGATTTTAGGCCATGAATGTTGTTGAAATAGCTTCAAATTTGATTATCAATGATCACTTTTGATTACTATACCAATGATTTTTGTTGAATTTCTCAGTTCCAAGAACTTGCTTTAGAGTTTATAGCCAAATTCTCTTGTCTCTTTGTTTAACATTGGCCATGAATGTTGTTGCAATAGCTTCAAATTTTGATTATGATTGATCACTTTTACTATAGCAATTGAGTGATGCAATCTCTCCATTGCTGTTCTTTAGAGATTTTAGGTCATGAATGTTCTTGCAACAGCTTCAAATTTGATTATCAATGATCACTTTTATTATACCAATGATTTATGAAATCTCTCCATTGCTACTCTTTAGAGATTTTAGGCTATGAATGTTCTTGTAACAGTTTGAAATTCCATTATACCAATGATTTATGAAATCTCTCCAATGCTACTCTTTAGAGATTTTAGGCCATGGATGTTCTTGAAACAGCTTCAAATTTGATTATCACACTTTTGATTACTGTACCAATGATTTATGCAATCTATCCATTGCTATTCTTTAGAGATTTTTAGGCCAGGAATGTTCTTGCAACAGCTTCAAATTTGATTATCAATGATCACTTTTTGATTACTGTACCAATGATTTATGCAATTAGTGCTACTCTTTAGAGAATTTTAAACCATGAATGTTCTTGCAACAGCTTCAAATTTGATTATCAATGATAATTTATAATGACTATACCAATGATTTATGCAATCTATCCATTGCTACTCTTTAGAGATTTTAGGTCATGAATGTCCTTGCAACAGCTTCAAATTTGGTTATCAATGATCACTTTTGATTACCGTACCAATGATTTATGCAATTAGTGCTACTCTTTAGAGATTTTAGACCATGAGTGTTCTTGCAACAGCTTCAAATTTGATTATCAATGATCACTTTTGATTACTGTACCAATGATTTATGCAATTAGTGCTACTCGTTAGAGATTTTAGACCATGAATGTTCTCGCAACAGGTTCAAATTTGATTTTCAATGATCACTTTTGATTACTATACCAATGATTTATGCAATCTATCCATTGCTATTCTTTAGAGATTTTAGGCCATGAATGTTCTTGAAACAGCTTCAAATTTGATTATCAATGATCACTTTTGATTATTGTACCAATGATTTATGCAATCTATCCATTGCTTTTCTTTAGAGATTTTTAGGCCATGAATGTTCTTGCAGCAGCTTCAAATTTGATTATCAATGATCACTTTTGATTACTGTACCAATGATTTATGCAATCTATCCATTGCTACTCTTTATAGATTTTAGACTATGAATGTTCTTGCAACAGCTTCAGATTTGATTATCAATGATCACTTTTGATTACTATACCAATGATTTATGCAATCTATCAATTGCTATTCTTTAGAGATTTTAGGTCATGAATGTTCTTGCAACAGCTTCAAATTTGATTATAAATTATCACTTTTGATGACTTTACAAATGATTTATGTGATTTCTCCATTGTTACTCTTGAGATAGTTTAGATGAATCCTTTTATGAATTGGTAGCTTTTGGTTCTTGCTTTTTGTTGATAACATTGTGGTTCCTTATCTATTAGCTATTTATTACAATGAGTGAATAAATCTTTACAAAAGAGTAGTTTTTATAATGTTCATGGTTCTTGCTTAGGCAGATTGAATCTTCTGAGTGAGAAATGATAGTGAATCAATCAAATATGTATGATGTTTGATGTTGTTAACATTCATCTAGTGATTTGTATCACCTTAAAACATGATTTGACGATTTGGCATTCTACACATATGCATCTTAGAAAGCAGTATTATGGAATTTTCGGTATAGTAAGAATCGGAATTGAGGTTAAAGAATCATTGACATTCTCATGTTGTTATCTACTTTACGCATTCGATTCTCAAGGCACTCCCCATTTCTTTGTTCTTCTTGCATCTTGATTCAGTTTACACCTTTTAACTTTTGCAGATCGCATGCGAATTTGGCTCTAAAAGGAGGAGTGGATAATCGTTAAACAGGTCGATAGGAACTCTTAAATTTCTATCATTATAGATTTTATATTACATTCTATGTTTATTGCAGAATTGGTCATGAAAACTAGAGAAAATTCGAAACTGTTTCCTTTGTGGATTTTACTTTTTCTTTACCTAGAAAATGTTCTAAAATATTACAACTTAAACTCTTTATTAAACTACATTACATATCACACACACACAAAAACAAGAGAATCTCATTTGCTAACACTCAGATATCAAATAGTTACTATATTCTAAAAGGTTTAGATGATTCTTGAATATGTTCGTTTCGCAATCTTTAATGATCATTTTCGATAAACTAAGGCATGTTTGTTTTGCTTTGTGCCTCTCTTTCTGCATATGGAATTGAGAAAGTTTATGTCTTTGGTCTCAGAATCTGCTCTAATTTGTTATGATCTCTGTTCTGCTCATTTCATTGTCATTGTATACAAGAAATTGTCATGATAAGAAAAGCTAAATGATCATTGTATACAAACAGTTTTTGCCATTGTTCTTTTGGAAAATTCTAGATACTTTTAAGCTAAGTTATGAAAACTTCTACTTGAAAGAGAAGCCTTTTGAGTAATCACTACATCAACAACAATTCACTTTTACACAACAAATCAATTTACAGACACAAAGTCACCATTATCATAATCATCTCAAGCTCTCAAAGTCATTGAGTTGCTTAATGTAACAGTTGCTTCACTCGTCTCCCATTCAAATCGCAACCATCAGCGAAAAATACCTCTTTTCGATGTCCCGATGGTACTAAAGAATGCTCACTTAGCTTAGCCACATACTCCAATACCTCTTTTCGATGTCCCGATGATACTAAACAATGATGCTGCTCCGCGAGAGCCAATGTGGTTGCGACTGTGTTTATGCTTATGCCTTCGCAGAGTTTTGACTCGCATATTGTCTTAAGCCACTCAAGAGCATACCGGTCTGCAGCAGCGAGGAGATGTTGAATCACAAGAGTGGATGCATATTTTAAATCTGTTCTTATTAAGTCTTGCATATCAGGCAATTCGTCCCAATAGATAAAATGAAGCAATATCTGCAACAACAACAAAAACAACAATAAGTCTTGTATCACCATACACTTCAGTTTACAAAAACCGAAACTCGCACATGGACAAATGACGAATATATTAGCACAGCAAACTAAAATGTGTTAGGGCTGGGAATTTTAACCAAAACCCGAACCATAATCAAACCGAAAAATCATAACCGAACCGTATTTTCAAATAATTCGAACGGTTTTATAATTTTTTTAGTATGGGTACTCAATCGAACCAAACCGGATCCGAACCGAACCGGAATTTGAATGAGTATCCAAAAACCCGAATTTATTTATATATATAAGTATTTTTGTCGGGTAATTTAGGTTTTTGATTATATTTCTGGTTTTTTTGTTTGGTTCATTCGGTTGATGACAATATAATATTTTTGTACGCTATTAAATTGGTTGAAAGTAATAAATTGATGGGTTAATTGTGATTTAAACATTTAGAACTTTTTTAATCAAAATTTTTTTAATTAATTTTCAAATTAAATTAATTAAATGCTACTTAGAATTGTGAGAAATTCTTATAAAATGGAATAATTTTTTTTCTAAAACATCATACATTTTGGAACCGAGAAAGTATTAAATAACACACCCCTAAAAAAGAGGAATTCCTTGAAACACCATCAAAAAAAGTTCAAATTCCAAAACTACTACACACTCTCAAAAGTTCCAAAAATACCATACTCTCAAATATTCCAAAAATACCACAAACATAAAAAGTGAATTTTAAGAGTTTAGAATTTAAAATTTTGGGTTTGGGTTCACTGAGTAGAGTTTATGATTTAGTTTTGAAGGGGATATGGTTTGGTTTTTGAGTTTTTGGATTTAAATTTGAAGTTATAAAGTTATTTTAATTTTGTGGTATTTTTGAAAAAAAAAACATTTTTGTGATATTTTTGAAATTTTTGGAAGTGTGTGGTATTTTTGGAATAAATCTAATTTTTTATGGTATTTTTGAGAATGACCCCTCAAAAAATTTAAAATTCTTTTTTGTTCAACTTATATTGGCTTAACAAAAAATTCTATAAAGTTAAAAGTTTTAGTTGAAAAAATCGGTGGGAAAAAAAAAAAAAAAAATCACGGCGAAGCATCGAGAAAAAATCGGTGGCTCGTCGTCATAAAGATAAAGTCATCACCGATTTAACCTTTAAGGTGATTTCAAAGTCTCATCTCCCCAAATGATTCGTAACCTATATTCTTCTTTCTCTCGATCCATCATCTTCTTCCCCAAACCTCGTTCTTTACCCAAATCCCTAAATCACTCATACTCCTCTTTAAAAATGACTAATACCCAAATCCCTAATAACCCAGAATCTTCAAATTCATCTTCAATTCAATCTCAAACCAAACCGGAATTACTTCGTTCACTCGAATTCAAAATCGGTTCTTCTTTCACTTCAAATCCAATAATCCCACCACCAAATCAAATCATAATCGTAATTAGTGGTCCAAGTGGTGTAGGTAAAGATGCAGTAATCAACAAACTTAAAGAAATTCGATCAAATCTACATTTCGTTGTTACAGCAACAAGCCGGTTAATGAGAACCGGTGAAATCAATGGTAAAGATTATTACTTTGTATCAAGAGATCAATTCTTAACAATGGTTGAAAACGATGAACTTCTTGAATATGCATTAGTTTATGGTGAATATAAAGGAATACCTAAGAAACAGATTCAAGAATTTATGTCTAAAGGTAAAGATATTGTACTTAGAGTTGATATTCAAGGAGCTCAAACATTGAGGAAGATACTTGGTGATTCAGCTGTTTTTATATTTGTTGTTGCTGAAAGTGAGATTGCTATGGTTGAGAGATTGATTGATCGGAAAACCGAGAAAGAAGAGGAATTGCTTGTTAGAATAGCTACTGCTAGAGAAGAAGTTAGACATTTAAAGAAGTTTGATTATGTTGTTGTGAATGCTAAAGGGAAGCTTGATGATGCTGTTAAATGTGTTGAGAGTATTATTGATGCTGAGAAATCTAAAGTTCATCAAAGAAGTGTTAAGATTTGATATTGTGGAGGTACTGTTTTTATTTTTATCAATGTTGTAGTTAGTTAGGCTGGGCAAAAAAAAACCGGAACCGACAAACAGTAGAAAAAAAACGGTTCTGGATCGGTTCCGGTTTCAACCAAATTACTTGATGGTTCAGATGAAAAACCATGGGTATCGAGTAGGAATCGGAACCGAACCGAGAACCGATGGGTAGAACCAATAACCGAGCATATATATACATTAATATTTATTTCGGGTTAGGTTTAATCACTTAACAAATTCTATTACCGGGTATTTTTTTTCGTTTTATAGGGTATTTTATTATTTATTGGGTATTTTTTAGTCTTAAACTTTCGGGTATTTTATTGTATTATTGAGTACTTCTCGCCTTATTGGGTATTTTATTCTATTGTCGGGTAGTTTTCGACTTCGGGTATTCTATTCTAGTATCGGGTATTTTTTGTTTTATTGGGTATTTTTTGTAATTCGGGTCTCAAATACCCGAAACTGATTAAGAACCGAAAATTTCGGTGACTTTTCGGTTCCTCTAACATAGAACCGACCCGGAACCGATGAGAATCGAACTGGAATCTAAACGAAAAGATCGATTGGGTCTTAAAATCTAGGATCTGAAATAACCGAAATCGAATGGTTCTGACCTGAAACCGAACTGAATACCCAAAAACCCAACTAGTGTTTAGTATTGAGATAGATTTAGTACATGGACTTTACTTGATCCAGTGAAGTATTATTCTTTTGGATATATTATTTTTTTGTAGCTAGTTTAGCAAGAATACATTGTAAAAAGATTGGCTTGATAATTACTAAGCAATTTACATAAGCTAGTTCATGTTGATTAGTGTCATTATGCATTTAAAATTTCTATTGATATATATTTTCTCAATGGTTTTTTGCAGATATCATTAGTGCAAATGTTACAGTTGCATCGTCCTCTCTGTGTTGAAGAAGATATATTTTGATTAAATTTGTATTATCACATTTAGCTTTAATGGATTTTCTTATTTGTCATCCTCATATTTTTGATTACTTAAATGTTATCCTCACAATTTTGATTAGCATTACTCTTAATGTAATTTTACAAGATGGTGACCTTTTAAGAATAACATATATCTAATAACAAATTACCCTAGTGGTTTGTCAACTTTTGGTGTGTTTTTGTTCAAACTATAATTGGAGTTAGGCCTGGGCATAATATATCGAAACCGAATATTCAAACCGAAACCGGACCAGAAATTCGGATTTGAAACCAAACCGATCATAGGAGAAAATTCGAATGGATTTTGATTTTTAAAATTTTCGGTTTCCAATAAATCGAATTAATTTATGATAATCAAATTAAACTGAAATCATAAAATAATCCTAAATCTATAATGTAAGAAAAGTCGATCTCTTTATCTATCCTTTTACATTCACATATTGTTTCGGATTTTAACGGAATTTTTGGATTTTTTCCGGATTTTTCGGTTTTTCATTTACAAAATGGATTATGTGAATTAAATTAAAACTAAACCGAAACTAAATTTTTAAAACCGAATCGATCTAATTTAGACTAAATATCCGAACGGTTTTTATATTTTCCAATTTCGGTTAACCAAAAACTGAAAAAATCGATCCGAAATCCGAATGTCTATACCTAATTGGAGTTAAATTGGATGAATGGATCATTTAGTAAATAAAATCATGATATAAAAATATTTATAAAAGATGAAATGGATGTGAGAATCATTTTATTTTAAAATTTTGTTAGATAATATCTTCTTTTTTAATGTATGTTTTCATAATTGGAATTGGCAAATGTTAATGTGCTAAGACAAAATTTTAAATAATAAACTATTGATCGAAATCTAACTAATCAATTTAACTAAATTAAGAATACAATGGTTTGAACTCTAAACCGGGACAATGAAATTAAGAGTGGTTTATAGATAACCGAGATAACTGGGCTAAACCGGGTTACTATAAGTAGCAACTGAGCTTCACTAAAAGAGCAAAGGATTATGGAGACGGTTAGGAGAGAAGATGACGACGGCGAAGAAGAGACCAAGTGGCTTCCTCCGGAGATGATAAACGAGATTCTTCTCAGATTACCGGCAAAATCGATCGGCCGATTCAGGTGCGTATCAAAGCTGTTCTGCTCTCTTTCATCAATCCCAGGATTCGCGAAGAGTCATCTCGATCTAACCCTACGAAACGATTTCGCGCGATCTAGCCATCGGAAGCTAATTTTTTCTTCAAATAATCTATTCTCGTTAGATCTAGATTCAATCAGTGACGAAATTGAAAGATCTAATGATTTAGTTGCTGTAGAACTCAATTATCCACTTAAATCATCTGAGATCATAGATGATAATCATCAAAGGATGTTAAATTGGGTTGAAATCATCGGATCTTCTTATGGATTACTATGTATATCTCCAGATGAAGATATTGTGTTCTTGTATAATCCAACCACAGGAGAATCCAAGAGATTACCTAATTCTCAGAGTCCAACAACCATAGATAAATTCGAAACATACGGATTTGGATTCGATGATCTTAGTAATGATTACAAAGTAGTGAAGCTTTTAGCTAGAGATGAAAATGCTCTCATTGCTATTGTCTACTCTTTGAAAACAGATTCATGGAGACATCTATGTGATTTGAAGTATGAACCTGGTGATAACATAGCCTCAGGTGTGCTAATCAACGATTCGATTCATTGGTTGTTTACTCCTAGTGGCAACAACAAGAAATCTGTTATTGTATCATTTGATCTTAAAACCGATGAGATTCGAGAAATTCCATTACCTGATGAAGCTGAAGATTGTCCTCATGGTTTTATAGACTTTGTAGTTGGGAATTTCAATGGAAGTCTTTGTGTAGTTTATGATTGCCATAAGTTTCATGATGAGATTTGGGTAATGAATGAGTATGGTGAAGCAAGTTCATGGAGTAGAATCATAATCTGTTTGTTTTATAAATTCCTTAGACCGCATTGTTCAATTACACATGATGAAGATGTTCTTTTTAATCTTGATGGAGATATGGTGTTGTATAACCTCAAGACTGAAACATCGAAGAAGTTGAGAATTCGCGGTGTTGAGTTTAGTGGTGTGTTTGAAGCTAATACATATGTAGAGAGTCTCGTGTCACCCAATGCTTATGTTATAGAGAGTTGATGGAGTAAGCATCGTTTTGGTTTGAAAGTGCAATCTAGTATTGTTATACTTATATTCCAGCGATTGAAACAATCTTATTGTAAAACAGCTCTAGAAGGTTAAGATGAAAACAAAGTAAGNCGTTTTGGTTTGAAAGTGCAATCTAGTATTGTTATACTTATCTTCAAAAATGATAATATTCCAGTGATTGAAACAATCTTATTGTAAAACAGCTCTAGAAGGTTAAGATGAAAACAAAGTAAGTATTTTATAGTATTGATGCATTGTGTCTATTCTTGCGGTTGATTATCTTGTAGCTTGGGTAGATCGTAAGGATGTGGAGTTCCTTTCTATAAGAAATACAATCTCAAGCAACATGATTTAGGGAACGCCGAGNCGTAGCTTGGGTTGCTTGCAATGTGTCTGATGATGGTGGTGTATGCTTACTTTCGAAATACTTTCAGAAACAACAGAGATCGTAAGGATTTGGAGTTCCTTTCTATAAGAAATACAATCTCAAGCAACATGATTTAGGGAACGCCGAGCCATAAAGATTTGTTCAAGGTTTAGATCAATGCTTTAGTTACGACTGCACAGAAAGAGAGACACTAACATCATCATATTTACTCTACATAACCAACTTTTGATCTTGTAATTGTCAAAACAGATTAATATGAAAGGTTTGGATGGATTAGGAGGACATATATACGTCGAAATTGGGTGTGTTTTCATGAGAAGAAGAAGAAGGCTCCGCGTATAACTTGCGACTACTGGCCCAAATGGAAGCCTTGAAACGGATACACGCTTTAGAACTTCTCCTAAGGTATGAATCTTTATCCCATGTTTTGCAAATATATCAATCTTTATCGTATGTTAAGGATTCATTCCAAAGTATTAGT
>OVBE01002093.1:0-18538 GCA_900406425.1 Iberis pinnata | reverse complement strand
TTAGTCTATATCATATGTTAAGGGTTATTGTGTTGTTTATTGTTATTGTTGCATATTAGCAACTATGCAAGCATCATCTTCATGACACTTTTTCTCATTGATCGTTGTAACGAGCATCCTCGAGATGCAGTAAGGTTAAGTCATAGAGAAACAAACAGTTTTGGGTGATAGTAAGTGTATCATCTCTTCTATTTTCTCTCTTCCAAGGTCACATCAAAAGCAACATATGATGGTAATTGACAAAAGAAGAAAAAAAGTTGAACTTGATCAAATATTACATTACATTACATGTTATGTTTCTACTAAATTTATGAGTGGACATTGGGCGTACGGGTTTTGGTTTNTTCCAAGGTCACATCAAAAGCAACATATGATGGTAATTGACAAAAGAAGAAAAAAAGTAGAACTTGATCAAATATTACATTACATTACATGTTATGTTTCTACTAAATTTATGAGTGGACATTCGGCGTACGGGTTTTGGTTCGTTCGGGTTCGATCAGAGAGCTTCTTCACGTCTCTGGGTCTATCTTCCTGTATACTTTGGCGTCTTAAATTTGTGAGGCAGTTCTTAAGTGATGATTGGTAAAATGGTAAACAAAGGAGTGGTTAAAAGTAGTTGAAGCGAAAACTGAGAGCGGAAGCTTAGAGTTGGAGCTGAGAACGGAAGCTGAGAGCGAAAGCTGACATTGAGAGCTGATAGCTATTTTTAATTTTTACAATTTTATTAATTTATTTTTGAACATTGAATAGTATTCCCTCCGTTTTTGAAAGAGTGTCGTTTTACCTTTAAATTTTTGTTACAAAAAAGTGTCATTTTATGTTTCCTATGCAGAATTTAAATGAGTGATTTTTTTGGCCAATAAAAAAATGCAGTATTTTTTTTTATTGGTTGATTTAAAATATTTAATGCAATTTTAATAGAAATTTCTAAATATATGTGAAAATATTTCAAATATTTAGACATTATAATAAATATTTATATATTTAGAAAGTGATTATTATCCATTATTTGCAAAACTAAAATACCTAATTCGCATGTATGAAACCATTCATGTGAGTGAATCTAATTCATATGTGTGAATTCCGTTCACGTGAATGCTTATCATTCACCTGTATACATATCATTCACGTGTATGCATATCATTCACGTATATACGTATCAAATACTTAGACATTATAACAAATATTTATATATTTGAAAAGTGATTATAAATTATGATTTTCAAAACTAAAATACCTAATTTGCATGCATGAAACACATTCATGTGAGTGAATCTAATTCACATATGTGAACCCAATTAACGTGAATACATATTATTCATCTATATGCATTGATATGTATGTATATTATTTATGTGTATGCATATTATTCACCTCATAGTAATATATTCATGTGTGACGTGTATCATTCAATATATTAATGGATGCAATGAATAAAAATAAAATTGGATGTGTGGATCATTTTTTCATTTGTTAGTGTATAATTGTTTTTGCTAAAATATATTTGGACATACGAATATTAAAATATGAATGATGAACTCTAGATACTAAAAAACTGATTGATAATTAATTATGTATGAATTGTGAGTATCATACATAACTGATGTTTTACTAATTACAACAAAAATTACTTATTATTTTAAGTTAAGAAACTTTGAACTATACTATTTCTAATTACAAACTAAAAAATTCATTTTCATCAAATAAGAGAATATTCATGTTTACATAAACATTCTAATTAAAAAATCATTAGGATAAATATTTGGTTTTACAGAAAATAAATAGACATAGGAATAGTTATCCCAAGGATTATCTACACCCCAAAGACAACCATGTGTTTAAATTCTAAACCGGAAATTGAAATTAAAATTGGATAATCAATAACCAAGTTACAGGCTAGACCGGGTCACTATAAATACTACCTGAGATAAACCAAAAGAACAAATGATAATGTGGATAATAAGAAGAGAAAGGCCGAGAGAAGATGTCGACGGCGAAAAAGAAACCAAAAGCCTTCCTCCGGAGATCATCACCGAGATTCTTCTCAGATTACCGGCAAAATCAATCGGGAGATTCAGGTGCGTATCAAAGCTATTCTGCTCTCTTTCATCAAATCAAGTATTCGCGAAGAGTCATCTCGATCTAACCCTTAAAAACGATTCTAACCATCGGAAGCTAATCGTATCTTCACATAATCTATTCTCGTTAGATCTAGATTCAATCAGTAACGATATTGAAAGATCTAAGGATTTAGCTGCTATAGAACTCAATTATCCACTTAAAGACGAACCAAGTGTTTTCGATTCGATGATTCGAAGTCATATGATCGGTGGTGGTTCTATGTTAAAATTGAAAGAGAGATCTAATCGAAGAAATTGGGTTGAAATCATTGGATCTTCTTATGGATTAGTATGTATATCTCCAGATGAAGATGCTGTGTTCTTGTATAATCCAACTACTAAAGAATCCAAGAGATTACCTGAATCTCTTCGTTCAACAATCAATGAACAATACCAAACATACGGATTTGGATTCGATGATGTTACTAATGATTATAAAGTAGTGAAGCTTTTAGCTAATGGTGATAATGCTCTTATTGCTATTGTCTACTCTTTGAAAACAGATTCATGGAGATATCTATGTGATTTGAAGTATGAACACAGTGATAGCTACAATTCAGGTGCGAATTTCAACGATTCGATTCATTGGGTGTTTACTCATAGTATCAACAAGAGATTTGTTATTGTATCATTTGATCTTAAAACCGATGAGATTCGAGAAATTTCATTACCTGATGAAGCTGAAGATTGTCCTCATAGGTTTAGAAACTTTATAGTTGGGAATATCAATGGAAGTCTATGTGTAGTTAATAATTGCTATGAGGTTCATGATGATATTTGGGTAATGAATGTTTATGGTGAAGCAAGTTCATGGAGTAGAATCAGAATTAGTTTGTTATATAGATCGATTAAACCGCTTTGTTCGATTAGAGATAATGAAGATGTTCTTGTTGAGCTTGATGGAGAAATGGTTTTGTATAATTTCAAGAATGATACTTCGAAGAATTTGAGAATTCGCGGTGTTAATCTTAGTGATGGGTTTGAAGCTAATACATATGTAGAGAGTCTTGTTTCACCTAATTCTTTGGTTATAGAGAGTTGATGAAGTAAAGCATTGTTTGGTTTGAAAGTGTAATCTAGTATTTTAGATTGTAATATGTATCTTCAAAATATTCAGAAATGGTGATATTAGATGTAATGAAATTAGTTAAATAAGAGGCTTGATCAAATATTTGATTACATGTTATGTTTTTAATAAATTCATGAGTTGTTATTCGGTTTAGTTTTGGGTTCGATTATGGTAATTCGGATTTTGAGTTTTTGAATACGACTATATAAGATCCAAATAAATTTTAGTTTGGTTTGGATTGGGTGTTTGTTTTTATACCAAAATTTGATATGGTATTAGAGTTTTTGGAGTTTTGTGGGTAATTCGAATATAAAATCCAAACTCAAACTGAAAACTTGGATTAGGTTGGGTCCTTCATTCTCAAGAGGGTCACATTGACTATTGACTATTTAGGGATGCGAGGTTGATACTCATGTCTCCCTTTTATAGACAAAATTGCTAAGTTTTATTTGGGTTTTGAAAAGCCTTCATCAATTGGGAATGCTTTACCTATTGTTCTTCACGGATTCTACAGATTTGTTTGATATGATCTCGACTCCGTCCAGGTAGCCCGTATTTGCAGCAGAACTGTCGGATTTGATTCGATATAAATCAGTTTACCCTAATTTTCAGATCTTCCATTACTCCCGTCACATTAATCGGCAAGCGGATTTCCTGGCTCGTGCGGCGCATCAAAGACAGAAGTCCTTCTCTTTTTGTAGCACTACGACTTTCAGCTGGCTAGCACGACGTTTCGACATTTACGTTTAGTTTTTTGTAATTTCGGTAATATTGTTTGATGACAAAAAAAAAAAAACTTAGATTATCCGACTAGAATTATACCAAAAAATTGAATTATAAGATCAAAAACTACCTATATGCATATACACATTTAGTTTTTTGAATATTCGTTCACATGTATTTTAAAAAACCACTCAAATTATTTAAAAATACGGTTCTCGATTTTGAGTCCAAATTAGATTCAAGTCTATTTTGATTTTTCGGGTAAAATGTTGGGTCCTAGTCACTACATTCCAAAATGTCCAAGTCTCCCAAAAACTGATAGGTTCTTCACTAATTTTTGAAAAAAAAACAAACATAAAACAAAACACAAGAGAACATACATATATATGTCCCATCTTTAAACTCCAAACAGATTCATCAATGAGACACAAACTGCTCATATGACCACCACCATCACCACCACTACAACCACCACCACAGCTTTTTTCCGGTGACTCTAAGTTAAACAAAAGGTTAGGATTTACATTAACCAGCCACATACTCCTCATCTTCTTCACTGATAAAAACAAACTCTTCATCTTCCTCTTCTTCTTCTTACATCAATCTGCAAACATTGAAGTAAAAGATAATTTAAAAAAAAACAGGGCTGGGCATTTAAACCGAATCGAATAAATCAAACCGAACTGAATTTAGTTCGGTTTATTCAGTTCGACTAATTCGGTTATTTCGGTTCAATTCAGCAGTTTTTTAATTTTAGTTCGTTTTCTGTTCGGTTCGGCAACATTTAACCGAACCAAATTAGCTAAAATTAACCGAATAAACTGAAACTAACTGAAAAAACCGAAACTTAACCGAAATTAGGATTTTCGAACCGACTAAACCGAATTATTAAAATGAAAAACCAAACCGAACAAACCAAACTTTAATTCGGTTCAATTCGGCACAAAAGAATAAAAACCGGGAAAAAAACAAAAAAGCGAATAAACCAGACCGAATAAACCAAATTATTATAATGAAAAACCAAGCCGAACAAACCAAACTTTAATTCGGTTCAATTTGGCACAAAAGAATAAAAACCGAAAAAAAAACCAAAAACCGAATAAACCGAATTATTAAAATGAAAAACCAAGCCGAAAACCAAACTTTAATTCGGTTCAATTCGGCACAAAAGAATAAAAACCGGAAAAAAACCAAAACCGAATAAACCGGACCGAGAAAACCGAATGCGCACCCCTAAAAAAAACACAGAAACAAGCTCCTCAAGAAACAGAAAGAATCAAAAACAATGAAACTTACTTTATTCCTCATCTTTGCCAACACAGTTTCTTCCCACCTTCACGCATAATCTCATAAGCAAGTTTATACTTCTCCAAAGAAGAAGTCCCAAACTCAATATACTTTGAAGCTGCTTCTCTCAAACTCCATATCATTAAAGCCTTAAGATCTTGTGAACTCACACCTGATTCCAAATCTCTAACAAATCCAAACTCCGCATTCTTAGTCCATCGATGAAGTATATACCGCGAAGGAAGCTCTCGAATATCCAAAAGATTGAACACTTTCAATACATGTCTACAGAGAAGTCCTTCATATTCAAACATTTGACAACTGCAACTCGCGTTTAGACTCGATGCAGAGAATGTCACGGCGTGCTTCTCGCTTTCGTTGTTACCGCATTTCCTCACTAGGAATCGACTGATCGCTCCTTCTTCGTAGGTCTTTAAACCGATGTAATTGTACGATTGAGCAAGCTCGCTTTGGAAGATTCTGAAGACGGTTAATGTGTAGAGTCTTCGACATTGTTCTTCGACTGGTTCTTTAGTTTGAAGAAATGGTTGTAAGTTATATGAATTGAAATCCTCTTTTCTTTCTTCTTCGCGTCGCTGTTCGAGTCCTTGCTCATACTGCGAGATGAAATCCCTAAGAGAAGTTAAAGAAGTGCTGAAAAACGGTTCGAATGTGCCATTTACGGGTATGCCACCGAAGAAGCTTGATCTTAGATACGCGGGGACCCAATTCTCGCGGGTTTCGTAGATCTCTCTAAGCCAAATGTTGTCTCTAAGACCGTATTTGTTGATCAGTGAACTCCACATTGTGTCGAATTCGACAGTAGTTTGTGACTGGTATAAACATTTCTCATACTCGTACTTGAATTCATTCGGAAACAATCTGAGATTCTCTCGTTCTTTAGCTCGTAACTGCCACGCTGAGAATCGGATATGAGTCCCGGGAAAGACTTGAGTTACAGCTTGTTGAATAGGCAAATCTTGATCGGTTACTATAGATCTAGGTCGACGATTCGACATAGCGCGAAGCCATGTTTGAAATAACCATAAGAAACCTTCTTTAGATTCATCAGCAATTAAACCGCAACCGAGAAGCACAGGTTGTCTATGATGATTGAAACCGATAAATGTAGCAAACGGAACAGAGTAATCTCCTTTTCTATACGAAGTATCGAAAACAACAGCGTCGCCGAATTGACTACACGCGAATCTTGATCGACTATCCGCCCAGAAAATGCTCATACAGCTTCCGTTACTATCGAGCTCAACGGCGTAAAAGAATCCCATATCTTCTGCTTGTTTTGATTGAAAATAATCGAGAAGGATCGGATACCATTCTTTACCGATGATGTTTTCCCGGGTTTTGTTAATGTGGTTGCTGATTTCGTTAAGTTCGATAAGATCAACGGAATCAAGCCCACCGGTTACATCTTCTGGTATCTTCTTCATACCCGCGACATTCTTCTTTCCCGGTTCTAGTTCATGATTATGATCTTTATTAAGCCGATCGACGATCCAACCTCCGGAGTCTTGTCTTTTGATTCTCATGTAAGCTCCACATCCCATTCTTGAAGGATGTTGAAACCCTTCTTTAGAACAAACAAATCTTCTTGATGTAATCGATCCATCGACTTTCGATCGAAACAATTGACCAATCCGAACTCTAAAACCAACAACTTCGGCATAAGCTTGATAATACTGACACGCTTCGTTCGCCGAACCGAACTCCAATCCCGCATAAGGCTCGGTAGCTTTTGGATTATTATTATTCGTTTGCTCGTTGTTGTCGCTCTCTTCACCTCCTTTAAACCGTTTAAACGAAATAACAGAAGAAGGACATGATCTTCCTCCTTTATCAGCTTCATCAACAACTTTCATCTTCGGTCTATGTGGAACCGATATAGCTAACTTTGTAGGAGGTTGTTGAACCGAAGGACGCGGTTTAGCAATAGTAGTAGTACTCTCTTCTATATTACAACCACCAAGTTCATGATTATGTTCTTTCTGAATCTGATCAAGAACCCATTTATTACCCGAATCACGTCTTTGAACTCGAATAAACGCAGGACAACCAGTTCTTGAATTCAATTGAAAACCTTCTTTAGAACAAACAAATCTTCTTGATGAAACTGTACCATCTGTTCTTGATCTATATAACTGACCAGTTCTAACTTTAAAACCGGTTCGAGTAGCATAAGTGTTGTAGTAATCACGAGCTTCTTCTGCTGTATTGAACTCTAATCCTACACATGGTTCAACTCTAGAGTCTCCTTCATTAATTCCATTGTTATTGATTCTTATCATTCCTAATGGATAAGCTTTCACATCTATAGGCTCAGCATCTGCACTGCATCAAATCCAAAACAAAACCAAACCAAACCAATGAGATTTTGACTATGATTCTCCAAAAGTTTAGATCTTTATACCACATTTCTCTAAATATCTTCTTATAGAACCAAAATTAGGGTAAATTCTAAAGAAATTTGAAAGCTTTGAAATGAGAATAAGAGATTTCAGATAAACAGTGAAGTGAAGCTAAAATTAAAAAAAAAAAAACCCAAATCTAATTCAAAGTGAAAATGATGTTAGATTGAGAAATTGAGTTTGAAATTGATGAACAAAAACCCATGAATCCAAAGATAAATTTCACCTTACCTATCAATGTCCATGGAAGAGAACACCAAATCAGATTAAAAAAGCAAAACTTTGACGGAGATTACGAGAAAGTTTTCGAATTTGTGTGAAGATTAGACTTTACTTTGGAGTTTCAATTATGAAACGTTCTCATTATTGTTGTGTAGATGTGATTTTTGAAAGAGGTAAAGAACACAATTTAGGGATTTCAAGGTAAGAAGATAGACAGAGATATAGAGAGAGAAACAAGAGAGAGAGAATGAAGAGAAGCAAGCCAAAAAGCTCCCTTGTTTTTATCCGTCAATTTGACCAAATTTTTTTTTTTAAGATTTGATGTAATAAAAACTAAATTTGATTTTTTCAAAAGTATTTATTAACTTTCTATAAGACAACCCACTAAATTTAATTTTTTTCTTTTTTTTTTTCTCCTTCGCATTTATATCGTCCAAACTATTTACATCATAAATTTAATTACACACAAACTTTAGTTACGAATAAAAAATCTCAAATTAGTCGGTTCAACTTATTTCTTTCTAAATAATTAATTGGACTAAGTGCAATTAAAAATTACTAAAAATCATTTTGAAATAGCAATGATACACAAACCAAATTTTAAACTAACCTGATTTTAAACTAACCCAATTTTAAGCTAATACTGTAATTTGGAGGATAAAAATTGATTTACAACAGTTAGAGTTCTTCAACCTTTTTACCGAGAAAAATCTCTATCTTTTTAACTTGGTGTTAACCTTGTCTTTTTAACTTTGCTCCATTTGTGTCTAGTTTAGCTTTTGGCTTTTACAAGGAACTTCCACTTATAGCCTTTTGCTTTGGGATCTCTTCTTTTCGCTTGGCTTCGACCCTGTGTTCCTAGCTTTGTTCTTTTTTCTTTTGTTGTTGTTGATTGTAATATTTACCACTAGTTAGAAAAAATATCTTGTCTCTATTTTCTTGCCACACTCTTCGTCTCTAGAACCCTAGTGCTTAAAATTTTCTATCATAAACGTCAATCCTCTTTTTTCATTGTTCTGTGCTTCTCTACAATTGGTTTTGGTCCATGTTTGATTATATTCACAGTTATCAGATTTGTGGTTTGTGTATTATCTATTACACAAACATTTACATGAACCATAGTCACATAATTAAAACTGATTAACTAAGCTAAAATTGTTGTGAAATAAAAAAAAAAACTAAACTCAAATATAATTTTTACATAACTTCAGAACATTCAAGTGTTCTAATAGTTTGATAGTTTTCTCTTCTAACATAACAATTAATTAGTACACGACCATGGAATTGCAAGTTGCAACTATAAAACATGACCATCACAACTTGTTTTGGTGTATTCTATATACATTCTCATTTATTCTCATGCAACGAGTAAAGTAAAGTACATTGTGCATTATTATATTATAAAGCTAACATCATTAATAGAGTTGAAGAAGAAACCATCAGTTAATTTAAATTATAAGAATCTTTATTTAAGAAAAAATATAAGAACCTAAAAGGGTTTACATTGATTAGATTCTTATTTTATGATGATTTTTCTCTCATTTCTTACATGTAATTTTGAAAGCAACTTGAGAAGGTGAAGATGAGTTTAAATCTTGCGAGTACATATAATGGAAATAGCAACGGTAACAGAAACGAGTTCGACGAGATGCTGAATTGGGATTAGTTGATTATGAGACTGCGAAAGACAAAGCTAAAAGTCGTTATGATGCCTAGAAAGAGGAGGATGACGATTTGCCAACTCAGTTTGAATATGAGATAGAGGAATATGTGGCTAATTTTGTTAATGAGAAACCAACAGATTGCAACGCAATTCCGGACAGTGATGTTGAAGAAGATGACTTTGAATCAAAGAACAAAAGGATGCGAGGTAAGAGTGATGATAAGTTAGCTTTAGGAGCTTCTTTTTACATCAGGTTTGAGTTCAAAGAAGTTGTGTTAGAATATGCAATAAGGACTGGAATGAATATAGTGCTTGATAGATGGGATAAGAATAAACTTAGCTATAGATGATGATAATTAATACCATCTCTTGCAATAAAACTATTGATC
Source organism: Iberis pinnata (assembly GCA_900406425.1). Lineage (NCBI taxonomy): Eukaryota > Viridiplantae > Streptophyta > Magnoliopsida > Brassicales > Brassicaceae > Iberis > Iberis pinnata. Next base: position 8,639 of record OVBE01002093.1, on the reverse strand, counting down.
TCAAATGTACAATGTCTGAATACATGACTCTTCTCACTTTCTCTTTTCACAATTGTTGAATTAGCATCTATAAAGGGTGACAAACTTGGTATCAACAGTTTTCGTTTTCACTTGTTTGATTTCAAAATGTACAACCCACATGCCAATGTTTTTGTACATTGCTTCTTTATGACTCTACTCTTCTAATGAATGTCTTGAAGAATGATAAAGATCATAAGGAGCCCAAAGGTGATCAACACTACAAGGCTTTCTTGAATCTAATCTTAACCATGGTTTACCTTTACCACTCCAATGAAGTAAACTTATAGGACCAGGATGCAATGTTCTACATTTTCCTTCAAAGTTATCACCTCCTAAACCATGTTGATTCCATCTATGATTAACCGGTTTAATATCACCAGCAAATATCAATAAAAATGGAGGTAATGAACCTAAATGATAAATCCTTTTTTGCTTTTGAATTCTCATCCATTCTTCAACTTTTTGTGTATACATTCCTTTTCTCCATTTATCAACATCTACTACCATAACACCTGTATTAAAGTAACATGGTTTTTTACCTTGAAGAACTTTGACTAGTTTTGAATCTGACCAAAATGCTTTTGTGAAGTAATATGTGAAGTTTGCATGACAATACTCAGGAGCAGCTACAACTTTACTTTCCATTTCAACATTCCATAGCTTCTCTATATCATCTACTACAACAAGATCAGAATCTAAGTAGATGATTCTTTTCACATTACTAGGAATAATATCAGCTAGGTAGATTCTTGCATAGTTTAATGGTTGATCAAGTGCTTGTCTAATTGATTTTGATATTTTGCTTTGTACAAGATTTGGATCAAATTGATAAATCTTGAAGTTTAGGTAAGGAAAAGTAGATTTGATGCTTGTGAAGAGATCATTTTCAAAATGAGGAAGAGATAAGAAATGAAAAGAGAGGTTTTCAGGACAAGTTGAGTGTTGTAAAAGAGACAAAACAGCTGCCATTGTACCACGGAGATAGTTTGTGTCAAGAGTCATTGCAATATGAATCTTATTAGCTTCATTGTTTAAACATTGATCACCATTTCGAAAAGCGGGTGCTTCTCTAAATAACGGAAGAGTTGGACCAGTTGGTTTATGAAGAATGACACCAACACGAACCGCTAATGTTGTTGTTGTAATAGATGTGATTATAAGGATGTTTAAGAACAGGAGGCCTAGGAGTTGTGTATATGCGCAACTCCTTAAGACCATCCTGAACCTAAATTTTTTTTTTAGGAAAACTCTTCTATAATTTTCTTTTTTGTAAGTTTTCTTTTTTGTTAAGGTTGAGAATGGTTAATGGTTGAGGCTAGCATAAAGGAATTGATGAAAGGGAATTTTTATTAGGAGTAGAAATGTGAGGAAGAGATTGAAATTAGGATTGGTTTTTACACAATCTTTGTTTTTAAAAAATCTATTTGCTATTAAAAAGGAAGAAAGACAATTTTTTTAGATTTTGTTTTCTTTCTTCTTTTGATTCTTAAAAAACTTTTGTATGTGTTTTTTTGTGAATAAATATTTTGTTTATTTTTAGTATGAATTTTGGGTTATTGTTTTGCTGTCAACTCTTTTTAGTTTTTAGTTGAATGCATGCGGAAAATCTTGAACTAAAATAATAATACCAAAATTAGAATTAAGAGGTTTCTTCTAAATTAGTTTGCATGTTTGTCATGTAGTTTTTTAAAAAAGCAAAAATTCTTCTGTGAATTTTTTCCCAAAATAGACCAAAATGTTTCACAACATATTGAAAAATGTCAAACGAGTTTGACTCAACAAATTAAAAACAAATTATCAGATAGTTTGAAACAATATGACTCAAAAACAACATTGCTTTCTTGATCCAAAAAAAAACAATATTGCTTTCATCAAAATTTAAACACTTTACTATTTTTTATCCTACATTATTGGAAACAATTTGTTTAGCAATACTTATCTGTTTTCTCTTGACAAAACAAATCTTGTTTTTAAATAAAAGAGTATTTTCAAACTATTTTATACTTTTATCCACTAATATAGAGTATAGAAAAATAAATATTTTCCAAATCAAATTAAAAATATCTTATTTACTAAAATTCTCATTAATATAACCATTAAACTATAAACAAGTATCAGTTGGCTTAGTGATCGTGTCACCTCTGCTGCTTGTTACCAGATTTGTGATCGAATATGACCATTCGTTATGCGAGTACAATTCTCTTATTTGTGAAGTTTGGGTCGGCCCATTGTGGTCTAAAAATTATTGTGACAAAAAAACTAATTATTGGATAACTTAGAAGAAAAATAATGATATGAACATTTAAGGGGATTTGTGATTTAGTGAGTTGTTAGATGATTTAGTGAGTTTCTATATAATTTTAGGTGAATTGAAAAAAATTAAATTATTTATTTTAAAATTCTCTATAATCCCACTTAAAATCATAACGATTTGTAATATTATATTTTAACTAAAAAAATTTACTAAAATACCATAAGATCATTTGAAATCCACTTCTTAAAATATTTTCAATAAAATTGGATTTCTTGAAACCTCTAAACTTTAATTTTAACTAGGCGACCGGTCGTGCCCTGCATGACGAAAGATATTTTTGAAGTGTATATTTATTAATAATTAAAAATTATAATTAACATATTGTGTTACAAAAATCTTATATAAATATTAAAATAATTTTCACTAAGTTAGAAAATACAAATGATTTATCGGATTAATTGTATCATTATACTGCAAACTTTGTTATACATATATATATAATATATTTTTGTGATTTAGATATTTTCAAAGTGTTAGTTGTGCAATATTTTTTCTTCATATATATTCGATTTCCATATTTTTGGATCTTTATAGTGGACCAAAATATTATCTTAATAACCGATGTACTAAATATATTAGAGAAATAAATTTTAGCAGATTGAAATAATCGACTATAAATAATGTGTAAAATTATTTACATGGAAAAATATTTTAAAAACTCCATATACATACATGAATTATGAGATAATCGATAATGATTATTTTTAATTTTTTATTAACACAAGTAGATTCCAATTCTATTAACCAAGTAGTTGAACAAAATTCATTTCAACAATCGCATAATTATTAGGTAAGAACAAATAGAGATAACCCAATTATACAAATATAAAAGTCTTTAAATATATTGTCAAACGATATATATATATAAATACAATGAGAAAAATAAATTAATAGATTTAGTAAAGTAAATATAATAAGATTATTAAATTTACTAACATTTTTTATTTTTGCATGTCATTCGAAATCTTAGATTACTCATATGAAAAATCAATCTCTCATACTCACACACTCTCTCTCACTTTTCCACTTCACTCTCACTCTTCACCCCCCTCCCCTTCGATCTCCATGTCCCTCTCTCCCCCCTCTCTCACACTCTATCTATCTATTCATCTCTCTCTCGTTATATATCACTCTCAATTCTCTCATGCTTTCCCAAAACTTCTTAAGTATATCAAGTTTCTTTTACTCTCAATTCTTCCACGTTCTCAAGTCTGCCAAACTTTCTAAACCTCTCAACTTGACCCTAATCTTTATAAAAGTCTCTCAAATCTATCATGTTTCCTTTTGTATGTCTATCATATATTCTTAAGAACTATAATTTTTAAATATTTTTGCTAAAACTTCTAAATCTACCAGATTTACTTAAGAACTATCAAATTTGTCAAGCTTTTTGAAACTATCAACTCTGTCATTTTTATAAAAGTTCTCAAATCTTATATATTTTCTATAAAAACAATCACATCTATCATATTTGTGTAAAAATTAAAAATTTGCCATGTTTTATAAACTTTCATATTGAAGAGGTATTCGCGTGAAAGTAAGTCGGAAGTTAAAAATTCACTCTATACGAAAAAGTTAATTACATATGTAACACGGTAGTCGTTGAAAATTTTACAAAAAGGTAAAACCCTTCGATTCACTAATTAATTTATGGTGTAAATTATTTCTTGCGATGTTGAGTTATGTATTAGTTATAATTTAACAATGTTTAATATTATAATTATTCTATATCATATTATCATAGCAATAATAATAAACATTATAATTATAATGTGATAGTATAACAAAACAATAAAACAAATAATAATAATATAATAAAACATGATATTATAATTATTCAATATCATATTATCATAACAATAACAATAAAAATTATAATTATATTGTAATAATACAAAAACAATAAAACAAATCATAATAATATAATAAAATATGCATAATCATATAAACTTAAAATATTATTAATATCTAATGATTTATATCAGATAATCACAATTATAATAGGAGTGAGTCATAAAATAATCTTATGGATGTAATTTTTTGTAAGCTATCAAAGACTAATAATAAACTTTTATATTGGTCTAATAGATAAAAATAATGAGAATTATATCCACATATATATATATATATATATATATTTTTATTTTTTTTCTTAAATTCTCTTAGCGTTGTTTTATATGTTAAAATATGGTAAAGTCTATATATTTGAACATAAAACTTACAAAATCTATTAATTATGTTGTTTTTGAATTAAGATTAAGGCTAAATTTCGAATGTATTAATTATTTAGTTTTTATTAATCATGTTTATCTATTTTATTAAGCGAATTTCATTCTTATTGATTGAAAATAATACAAAAATAACTTATCACATTTTTGAGAATTAATATGACAAAATTTCATGAATTAAAATAAAAATAATAAATCACATATCAATTAAGATATTATAAATAAATTTTATACAACAACAAGTTTATAATAGCGATATAAAAAATCAAAATGAGATAACCAATCAACATCCAAAATGTTTAACCTACATATTAAAAAATATTAATAAAACATAAGCATCTCATAATAATATAACTACATTTATATACATATATTTATCTAAATAGTAAGCTTACCATTATATAGTTCTAATGAAGATGTGATAAAGAAACATTGACGACCAAAACGATAATAATAACGAACTCGCATAAACACATATATAATTAACTTTACGATATGTTATATAATAAAATTAATTTTCTTAAATATATGAATAAAATATCAAAAAAAAAAAAATATATATATATATATATACATATAAAAAATAATAATCAATATTAAATATAATCATACTAATATTTGACAGACACACATCAATAAGAAAAACATTCAACGAAATTCTATTATTAATAATATAAAAAATAGAGTTTAAGAATCACATATTCTTACAAAAAAACTATATAAAATATATAAATTATTAGATATATAAAACTAAATTATAAGTATAACTAAAATCTAATATAATATATATAAACATAAGATATATGTATAATATTTTATTAAAAAAGTAAAAATAGATATACACATAATTAAAAAAATTAAAACAAACCAAACATATATATTAGCATAATATCTAACAGTATGTTTATATTTATAGATAAGCATACATAATATTATCAATCAATAAAAAATACAATCTCTTAAGATTCTATATTTATAAGAAAATATAAAAATAAAAACCCAAAAAAAAACAAATTTTTAATTGTAAAAAAAATATTTAAAAACACTTACAATTGTAATCATATTAGGGATGAAGTCCATTAAAAATCATTATATATATATATATATATATAGATAAAAACATAATTCGCGAACACTCAAATTTTACATAGAAAAAAAATATGCGAGAAAATCTTAATTCGCAAACGCCCAAATTTTACACGGAACAGAAAACTGCGAGAAAACTCGAATTTACATATGCACGAAACACAGAACGGTGAAAGCACCTTAATTCGAATATGCACAAAAATTGCACGAAACTGAAAACAGCGACAAAACCCTAATTCGCATATGCATAAAATTTGCATGAACAGAAAACTGCAAAAGACCCTAATTCGCATATGTACAAAATTTGTAGGAAACATAAATTTTCGAGAATACCCTAATTTGCAAATGCACAAACTTTGCATAGAACAGAAAACAAAAAAACTCTAATTCACATATCCACAAAATTTGCACGAATATAAAATGCAAAAAAAACCATAATTCGCATATCCACAAAAATTTCAAACTGCAATAAAACTTTAATTCGCATATGCATAAAATTTGCACGAAACAGAAAACTGCCAAAAGACCTTAATTCACAAATGCACAAAATTTCCACAAAACAGAAATCTGCTAACAAACTCTAATTCGCATATGCACAAAATTTGCAAGAAACAGAAAAATGCGAGAAGACTCTTCGCATATGTACAAAATTTGCACGAAAAAGAAATTTTCGAGAAAACTCTAATTTGCATATTCACAAACTTTACACATAACATGAAACAAAAAAACTCTAATTTGCATATCCAAAAATTTTGCACGAATAAAAAATGCAAGAAAACCTTGATTCGCATATCCACAAAAATTTCTAACTGCGATAAAACCCTAAATTTGCATGAAACAAAAACTGCTAAAAAACCTTAATTCGGACGAAACAGAAAACTGCTAACAAACTCTAATTGGCATATGCACAAAATTTGCGCGAAACAGAAAACTGCTAAAAAATCTCAATTCGCATATGTACAAAATTTGCACGAGACAGAAAAATGCGAAAAACCCTAATTCGCATATGCAAAAATTTGCACGAAAATTTAAATTATTAATTTTCTTCAGCAACCAAGTTTTATTCACATAAACCCAAAATTTGCACACATTATATACAAAATAATAATTGTACGCACGGTTTATGTACGAACAAAATTAAAAACAGATCAGTACATAATTTATAAACATGAAATTTACAAACACAAAACACAATATATGAATACAACAAATTTACAAATACATACCTGATTTGCATTAAATCAAAAATAAACACCGGAAAAAGAAGTAATAGGACAATGCAAAATTGGCAAGAAAGATTTAAGATGTTGAAAAAAGATTGCATGAGCTATATATACAAAAAGAGAGCATTATGAGAAGAAGTTGATAATCGAAAGCTTACACCAAACAAATAAATACATAGTATTCAGATAAAACTATAATTTTATTGTGTTATCCAATGAAAAGTAACCGACTTTGTATACTGGTTGAAGATTCATATGTGCATAGAACAATATATGCTTGATCGTAAGGAATATATTCATGAACAAATAGATACAAATTTATAAATATCCCAAAAATCGGAAAAATATATTAAAAATCAAAAAAATCGGAAAAATATATTAGGGTAAATGTATATTCATAAATGAGAAAATAATTAAAAAAAAAATTCCATAACAGATCAAAATAATGATTAACTAGACAATTTAAACTACAATGCAAAAACATGTTGGGATTAAGATCTCTAACGATCAATTGACTGGATCATAATTACAGTTAATTTTTGCATTCGCAAATTAAAAAGTAGTCGTATAAGATTATTAGGATCATAATTATGAACAAAAAAATATTTGGGTAAGAAAAAACGAATTTAACTACAAAAACAGAAAAATAAAGAACGAATCTATACAATTACGAGGTTGAGGTGAATGAGGTTATGATACAGAGAATCCTCTATTTATAAGGTTAACATGAAAATATTTAGAAAAAATATACTATAATATATAAGTTTATCTATAAATAAAAATATTATATTTAATATTATATATTACATATAAATAAATAAATATATATATATATATATAATATAAAAATCGATTTTAACATGCCATGCATGCATTAATATTAACAACATGTGTTGTTATAAAATATTTTTAGTTTAATAAAATCATGGTCATCATACCACATATATAGATTTACGCATCGTCATTATAACATATAAGCGAATTAATGGCACAATCATAAATATATCTATTTGAATAAACTCATAAGACCAATTCCAGTTTTCATTATTAAATATGGTCACGAAAAGTAGGAAAAACTCTATATTTAATATATTTGATAATAGCAAATATCATTAAAAATTAATATTTTTTTTTAATAATATTATATCTGTGATTTTAAATACAAAGAGTCTTTTTGTCACCGAAAAATTTAGGGGAAAATCGCATAAAAAACCTCCAGAGTGTCACTTTCTAGCACTTTAAACCTTGGTACTCAACCACTAGCACTTTTAACCTTCAATTTATTAAAAATCGCATTAAAAACCTTGAAAGTGGCAGCCGCCTTACACGCCGTCATTTCCGCCGTTTTCTCTAACGGAAAAGTTAACGGCGCGTTGACCGCGTTGACTTTTTTTTTTTTTTTCAAAAAATTCGATTTTTTAATAAAAAATTCTAAAAAATTCTAAAAAATTCTAAAAAATTAAAAAAAATCATAAAAAATCATAAATTTTTCAGNTAAAAAATCATAAAAATTTCAAAATTTTATTTAAAAATTCAAAAAACCTACAAAATTAAAATGATTCATCAATTTAATTGAAAAAACCTAAAAATATTATAATAAAATTTCAAAAAATTATAAAAATCATAAAAATTTCAGAAAATTATAAACATTTTTTAAAAATTGTAAAAAATCATAAAATTTCAAAAAATGATAATTTTTTAAAAAATTATAAAAATCATAAAAATTTCAGAAAATTATAAACATTTTTAAAAATTGTAAAAAAATCA